>OVAP01001035.1:0-27137 GCA_900406295.1 Aurinia saxatilis
TGGATTTTCATATCCATTGGCACTGGTATCCGTCCCTCTGAATTTTGTTCTTCCTTTTATATATATCGATCTTTAGACGGAAAAAAAAAAGGTATCAAAGTAAAAAAATGTTATTCCACACTCGTCAAGTCTTTCTTATGTATAGTTGTCTCCCTACACTCTTGTGACAACACACGTATATTGTTGTCATACTTAAATGATAAGAAACTAGTAGCATATTTGAAAGTGGGTGTGTGAAGATATTTTTGGTATTGTTTTAATATATTCAACTTTACATACGTATTAACCATATATAATCATTTTTTTTAATCACATCTATTCACCTTTTTCTATATTAATATTATTATATATTTCATTTATTAAAGCTATTTTTCATTATAAATAATATATTTACCATGGTTTAGGATTTTACGATTTAGAGTTTAGTAAAATTATAGAGTTTATGATTTACTTAGGATTTATGTTAAAACCTTTATAAACTGAGAGTTTAATTTTGAATAACTATTAGAGTTTAATTATTAGAATTTAGGGTTTATATTTGAGGGGATTAGGGTTTATTAGGGGTGGAAAGATTTTTTGGGGTTTAGAATTTTAGGGTTTAGGGTTTAAAAAAATCCTAAACCCTAGATCCTAAACCTTAAAACTTATAAATAATTAATATTTAAATAGAGGTATTTTAGACTTTTTACAAGAGAAAGAAAGAAGGTGGGTATATGTGATTAATGAAAAAAAAAAATATATGTGGTTAAACCCCGTTGATTAAATGAAATTACAACTATAATCCTTATATGGTTATNGAGGGGATTAGGGTTTATTAGGGGTGGAAAGACTTTTTGGGGTTTAGAATTTTAGGGTTTAGGGTTTAAAAAAATCCTAAACCCTAGATCCTAAACCTTAAAACTTATAAATAATTAATATTTAAATAGAGGTATTTTAGACTTTTTACAAGAGAAAGAAAGAAGGTGGGTATATGTGATTAATGAAAAAAAAAAAGGTATATGTGATTAAGCTCCTTGTTTTATAGATTGTTATATTATAAACAACATTTTCGCCTATTTATTTTATTTGATTGATCCACAAATAATCACGAATGGTTATATTTTTCAAATGTAATTTACTTAAATTTATGGTTTGGTTTAAATCAATGAAAATGATTTGTGGGATTAAATTACATTTTCTTGTCCAAAAGTAAAATTAAATATTTGTGTTTATATTTAGGGAAGCAAATGCTTTGTTTCATAACTAAATCAGCACAAGATGTATTTTGGCTAAACTAGATGTAGTATGGTTTGTATAGTGATATTAATCGTTTGTTGACAAAAGAACAAGAGAAAATCATCAAGTATCAACTAAAAATTTATGATTATCTTGAACGACATGTCACATAAAATGTTTGTTCGACTCATCTTTTATGCCGATGTAGGTAAAAAAAAAAAAAAAAAAATTTGGTTGTTGAATCACAGCATTAAACACACAAAAAAGAAAGAAAGAACGATTTAAGATATTTTTTTGATCATATGTTTGGAGGTTAGCTAGGAGCAAACAACAATCAGAATACATTTGGCTATACAAGAACCACGTTTCCTTTCTTGCAAATGCGAACCTCTTTCTTTTGTACTCATGGAAATTAATTTCCCTTCAAATAAATTTGAGAATTAAAAAAAGAAAGCAAAATTTGTGTGTTCATCAAGAAATAAATAATTTTTTATTTCACCTTTCACATAAGATAAAAAGAATCTCAGCCGTTGGCTTTTATATTAGTTCTTCTCCGCATATATCCTTTATTTCGTATCCGACAGTATCAGTCTTCGCCGGAGAGTTTTTTTAATTTCCGGTAGTAACCATGCTCCGAACTCTGTCTTGTTCCTCTTCACTAAGCTCGTCTCTCTTCTTCCGCTTCTTTCGTCAGTTCCCTCGCTCTTACTTGTCATCGTCTACGGTAGCTCTCCGTGGAACAAGTCGTAATCTTCGCCGTGTTTCCTCTCCTTCAGTCGTCGGCGGAAGACGTCTCCTGCTCCGGAGAGGATTAAGGATTCCTTCGGCCGTGAGCAGTGATGTCAATGGACGACTCTCTCGCCTCTCTGTTCGCGCCGTCGCTACTCAACCCGCACAATCTTATCCCGGTGAGAATTTGCAATTTATGCTTTTCTTCTTTTTTTGATATGTACGAAGTTTGACTCTTTAAGATTGTTTCTTAGTTTATGATGTTGTAACAGTTTCAAATGTTTCTGTGCTTTGTGGGATAGGTTCTTAATTGTAGACAGTTTTGCTTTTCATGTTTTGTGGTATTTGCTATTAATCAGACAGAGTCATTTGTAAGCTGTTCTGAGGTGTGGTTTTCTTCTTGTTCTTTTTGTTGGGATATAGATGTAGGTCACGATGAGGCTGAGAAGCTTGGATTTGAAAAGGTTTCCGAAGAATTCATTTCGGAGTGTAAATCAAAGGCGACTCTTTTCAAACACAAGAAAACTGGTTGCGAGGTGATGTCTGTGTCAAATGAGGATGACAACAAGGTCTTCGGCATTGTTTTAAGGACTCCTCCGTAAGTTTAACTTCTTTTTTATATAGGTGATATCGATTTTTTATTAGATGATCATGCCTCTGCGTTGCAATGGCTTACATTAAGTAGGAGGAAGTTCAAATTGGTAACTAGTGCTCCACTCTTGGAGTTTTAACTAATTGGAATGATCAAGTTGATTAAGCTCATCAAAATCACTGTTTTCGGATAAGTACGGCAAAAAGAATATGGGCAAGTCATTTGGCGTGCTGTTCTTTTTAGCGGTGCTTGTAAAACGCTCTGTCAATAACTGGTCAAATTTCTTAAAGCCATGTAACAAGATGATATGAACAAATTTTACTTTCAGATGATATTGTCTACACATGGCAACTGCCTTTTCAGAAGATTCTTAAGTTAGGGCTTGCGTAATTTGTAATAGAGGCAATTTTAGATCATAGTTTGGTTGTTTATGCAGGAACGATTCCACTGGCATTCCGCACATACTGGAACATAGCGTTCTATGTGGGTCAAGGAAGTACCCGCTAAAAGAGCCATTTGTTGAACTACTCAAGGGAAGTTTGCATACTTTTCTAAATGCATTCACTTATCCTGATAGGACCTGCTACCCAGTTGCTTCTACAAATACAAAGGTACAGTGAGCCGATTATAAAGTACTTCTTTTGTTTTTCTCGTGGAGCTCAACCTCTTTCTGTTATTGTTAACTAAATTTAGTTTTTATCTGATCATATTTCATTACTATCTATTGTAGGATTTTTACAATCTTGTCGATGTATATTTGGATGCTGTCTTTTTCCCCAAGTGTGTGGATGACATCCACACCTTTCAACAAGAGGGCTGGCACTACGAGCTTAATGATCCTTCAGAAGACATATCTTACAAAGGTTTTATTCACCAAGAATGCCCATTTTTAATTTCTTTTAATCTACTTTTTAGTGTCTTAGCATTGCTGTTATTTTTTTTGCTTATATACTACATCATATACGCACTCATCCTGGTATTTATTTGCCTGATTTCAGGTGTTGTTTTTAATGAGATGAAAGGTGTCTATTCACAGCCTGATAATATCTTAGGGAGAGTTGCTCAACAGGCAAGTGTTGGGTTTCTCTTTACTATAACTGACAGATTCTCGAGAAGTCTCTTATAAGAGTAAATTTTTGTAGTGGTTCTAGTGGATCATTACCTGTTTGACTGCAGTTGATGTTGACTAATTTTAGCTATTGTTCTTATTGGATGTTCTCTAATCCACCCCGATTATATGTGTATTACATACTCAAATTTGCATCGGGCATTTGTATCAAAATTGAATTTCTACAGATTTTACGGCTGAAGTTCAATCTTATACTGGTTTTTGGCCTTATTAGCCAACTAACTGATGTAGCCATTGTATATATAAACCTATGCTGCTTGGATACTTGGCCCTGAAAACCTTGTTAGTTAATCTGAAATCAGTTACTACTGTCTTCATTTTTATTAGGCCTTATCCCCAGCAAATACGTATGGTGTTGACAGTGGAGGTGATCCAAAAGTTATCCCTAAGCTGACATTCGAGGAATTCAAGGTTTGTTGAGAGTCACAGTATTATGTTAATATACTGCTATAGCAGCGTGATCATATGCATAATTTCTGAATATATATATGCCTTGTTTTTGGAAAATTTGTAGGAGTTCCACCGTAAGTTTTATCACCCAAGCAATGCAAGGATCTGGTTCTATGGAGATGATGATCCAGTTCATCGCCTCCGTGTCTTGAGTGGTAAAGAGTGATATTTCCTTGTGTCTTATTGTAAATAATCCTCTTATTGCTTTGAGTTTGTCATTTGTTACGATTTGAAGTACATCTTATCTCCTCCTTTCTTATATGTGCAGAATACTTGGACATGTTCGAAGCAAGTCCATCCCGAGATAGTTCAAAGATTGAACCTCAGAAGTTATTCTCTGAGCCTATCAGAGTAGTCGAAAAATATCCTGCTGGTCGAGATGGTGACCTTAAAAAGAAGCACATGTTATGTGTTAACTGGCTATTGTCTGAGGAGCCTTTGGACTTGCAAACTCAATTAGCACTTGGGTTCTTGGATCATCTTATGCTGGGGACTCCTGCTTCACCACTAAGAAAAATCTTATTGGAAAGCGGTTTAGGAGAAGCCCTTGTTAGTAGTGGGATGTCAGATGAACTTTTGCAGCCCCAGTTCAGTATTGGTATGAAAGGTGTGTCTGAAGACAACGTTCAAAAGCTTGAAGAATTGATCATGAATACTTTGAAAAAGTTAGCGGAAGAAGGGTTTGACAATGATGCTGTGGAGGCATCCATGAATACAATTGAGTTTTCTCTGAGGGAAAACAACACAGGATCTTTCCCTCGAGGTTTATCGCTTATGCTCCAGTCAATTGTAAGTTTCTATGCCATTTATATTTGTGTCTGTCTACTTAGGTATCACGTCTAATTTGATTATTGGCTGTTTAGGCGAAATGGATATACGATATGGATCCTTTTGAGCCATTAAAGTATACGGAACCATTGAAGACTCTGAAAGCCAGAATAGCTGAGGAGGGATCCAAGGCTGTCTTTTCCCCTCTGATAGAGCAATTTATTTTGAACAATTCGCATCGTGTTACCATAGAGATGCAGGTATTTTTCTTTTATCNTCGCATCGTGTTACCATAGAGATGCAGGTATTTTTCTTTTATCAAATTTCTCGTTTCTGTGTTGGTTCTTTAGTTTTGTGCTAAAAACTAGATTTGTCAGCCTGATCCCGAGAAAGCATCTCAAGAGGAAGTGGAAGAGAAAAATATTCTGGAAAAAGTTAAAGCAGGTATGACAAAAGAAGATCTTGCAGAGCTAGCACGTGCTACAGAGGAGCTGAGATTGAAACAAGAGACTCCTGACCCTCCTGAAGCACTGAGATGTGTCCCAAGTTTGAGCTTAGATGACATTCCAAAAGAACCCACTTATGTTCCCACTGAGGTAATCATTTTGCTCCGTTACTTATGTTTTATTTCCGTACATGCCCCAAGCTTGCTATTATTACTTATAAGAAGTTTAACATGGTAGGTTGGAGATATTAATGGTGTGAAAGTTTTGAGGCATGACCTTTTCACAAATGATATTATCTACACTGAAGTAGTCTTTGATATGGGCTCTCTGAAACATGAGCTTCTTCCACTAGTACCACTTTTCTGGTATGATTTTCTTTCTGAATTTTTTACCAAGTTTTTTCAGAAGTGCGTATGGTAAAAAGCGAAACGAAGAACATTGCTAGATCCTTTGCCATGCATTATCTGTTTGGATATTTACACCAAATCTCCATGTTGAATTATCTAACCGTTTCACAGTCTTTTTGGCTTCTGGCGTGGTTTTAACATGACATATTGCTAAAAGATTTTGGCAAAGAGTCTCCGCATTTGTTCTCTATTCTTAACTTCCATGTGGACGCTCTCTTATGAGTTTCTTTGCTCAGTTGATTTACCATTCCAACTGGCAGTTTCCAGATCTTTTGCTATAGGGTCATGGTCTGTTTCCTTTTATTCGCTTAAGTATGATGATTTTTTTATCAGAGTTACAACTGCTTACCAGAGCCTTCCAATATATGACATTTATAGTACTTCTTAATGAGCACCATGTTACAGCCAATTGTAGACAACTTATTTTCCTAATAACTTTAGCTTCAGATTCCAAATTCCCATGCTTATTTTTCTTCGTAGCTTCTGCCTTCTGTTATTTGTTTGACCGGGCTTCTATTTTGTCTCAGAAACGTGCATGCAATTTCTAAATATTTTGTTCACTTAAAGCCAATTGTAGTTCACGGTGTTTGATTTTTAAAAGCATGGGAGATTTTCTCACTTTATGGAGTGCTTTGGTAGTTTTAATATTGAATGCATTGCGTCGTACTTAAATGAAATTGTTCTTTTGACAGTCAATCATTACTGGAGATGGGCACAAAAGATTTGACCTTTGTGCAACTTAATCAGTTGATTGGAAGGAAAACCGGAGGGATATCAGTTTATCCCCTTACATCATCTGTGAGGGGTAAGGATGAACCATGCAGCAAAATTATTGTACGTGGAAAATCGATGGCTGGGCGGGCTGAAGACCTTTTCCACCTGGTATTTAGCTTTTGACATTCCTTACATAAACTTATCTCAGTTTTCTCTAGATATCTATATGGTGGATTACGGAGTGTGTAGAGCTGTCTACCTAATTGATCTTTTTTGGATGACTCTCCTAGAGATATAATGCAGCTGTGAATTTCTACTGCATAGCTCTCGCTGTCTGCTAAATGTATTTTAGCGACTTTCTTGTGTCTTTGTTTCTTCTTTTCCAAAATGCATAAGCTGATTCTCTCTCATCTCTGTACTTGTGTCTCTTTATTCTCTAAGAAGTACATGATACATTGGCTATGTCTTCACTATGACTAACTAAATTCTGGTACACACCCACTCTTACTGCAAAACTGGGTTTGTCTGTTCATGTATAATGTAAACTTGCAAAAGAATCATGGTTCAACTAGACATTAATTAACTCCCCTNGTGATACATTGGCTATGTCTTCACTATGACTAACTAAATTCTGGTACACACCCACTCTTACTGCAAAACTGGGTTTGTTTAATCATGTATGATGTAAACTTGCAAAAGAATCATGGTTCAACTAGACATTAATTAACTCCCCTGCAATGCATGTCCTAAATTAACTCGACATTAATGTATAATATATATTTATTTAATTTTGTCAAAGTTACTGGTTGCCACTTATCTTTCATTGCATTTTGTTATGCTGCAGATGAATTGCTTGTTGCAAGAGGTTCAATGTACAGATCAACAACGGTTTAAACAGTTTGTCTCTCAAAGTATAGCACGGATGGAGGTAATTAGTAATTTTCCTCTGTGCCATTTGCATGATAAGTGGAACTTCAATGTTGTAGTATAAACATCATTTCTCTTTCAATGCAGAACCGATTGAGGGGAAGTGGTCATGGTATTGCTGCTGCGAGGATGGATGCAATGTTGAATATTGCTGGATGGATGTCTGAACAGATGGGTGGTCTCAGGTTGATTTAACTTTTACCTTGTCTCTACTCTCTTTAGTATTAATCTTACTGAGAAGGAACATTTTTCAGAGGTTTTTTCTTTTCCTTTGAGACTCGAAGAAGCTAACAAAGTTGAGCAACTCTCTTTTGTAGTTATCTTGAGTTTTTACGTACTCTTGAAAAGAAAGTGGATGAAGACTGGGAAGGGATTTCATCCTCACTTGAGGAGATCAGAAGATCTCTCCTTAACAGGAATGGTTGCATCGTCAATATGACTGCTGATGGGAAGTCTCTAACCAACATCGAAAAATCTGTTGCGAAATTTCTAAATTTACTCCCTGAAAACCCGTCTAGCGGGCTCATCACTTGGGATTCTCGACTTCCTCTAAGAAATGAAGCCATTGTAATACCGACTCAGGTAAAAAAAATGAAGACTATTTTAAATAGAATGTGTTTGGGTTTACAGTTTCTGGTTGTAAACTCGCCTCCATGCTCTCTTTAAAGGTAAACTATGTTGGTAAAGCGGGTAACATATATAGCACCGGGTATGAGCNGAGAAATGAAGCCATTGTAATACCGACTCAGGTAAAAAAAGAAGACTATTTTAAATAGAATGTGTTTGGGTTTACAGTTTCTGGTTGTAAACTCCCCTCCATACTCTCTTTGAAGGTAAACTATGTTGGTAAAGCGGGTAACATATATAGCACCGGGTATGAGCTTGATGGCAGTGCATATGTTATATCCAAGCATATTAGTAATACATGGTTATGGGATCGTGTTCGTGTAAGCGGTGGTGCATATGGAGGTTTCTGTGATTTCGATTCGCATTCAGGTAAAAACTGCTTTGTATTTTCTTCCTTAAATCCAGAAGGAGTTATCTTAACATCTGGGGATCTTTCTTTGTTTCAGGAGTATTTTCTTACCTATCATACCGGGATCCAAACTTGTTGAAGACGCTTGACATATACGATGGAACTGGAGATTTCTTACGTGGCCTTGATGTGGATCAAGAGACGCTCACTAAAGCGATTATCGGAACCATCGGTGATGTTGATTCATACCAATTACCTGATGCCAAAGGTTACAGCAGGTAAAGGAATTTAACTTTTATCTTCTTTGTTAGCTATTTCATCGAACCTGCAAGATTCTGAATCAAAATTGTCAAATCCTTCCTTTCACACAGTTTATTGAGACATTTACTTGGAGTAACTGACGAAGAACGACAAAGAAAGCGTGAAGAGATACTAACAACTAGGTTAATTATCGACCCTTTCTCAATTGTTTTTCTTTAGCATATATAACTATAAGTTCTAATGTTCTTTCTCTGTTTCATCCGCAGTTTGAAGGACTTCAAAGATTTTGCAGCAGCAATAGATGCGGTTAAAGACAAAGGTGTTGCAGTGGCTGTGGCATCTGCAGAAGACATTGAAGCAGCAAACAATGCGCGCTCCAACTTTTTTGAGGTGAAGAAAGCGCTCTAAACTGAGAGCTTTTACAATAATACAACTGTATTTGACTTTGTTTACCGGAGTGAGTGACTCTCTAAGCTTAATGTCAAATGCCCAACACATTGAATTTTCTCAGTATATGAGCCTTTGCTTATAGATTTTTATCCATTATTCCCCTATCTACATTGCCTCAGTGAAGACCTAATCAAAATGAGCTCTCCATGTAGTTTCACATCATCATTTTTTTAGAGGAAGTCGAGTTTTTGCAATCATAAGATAAGAATATTCATCAAAATTATATGAACAGAAGAAGTCAGATGACATTTTGGTACACAGCGATCAGAACTGATTTATGTTTGGTACCATAGACGTCTCATCACCCAAATCTAAGTACATGTATGTATTGTTGACAAAAACATCAACAAAAATTTATTTCCATAAACGAATTTATAGAATTTGCTCTAGTTTGTAATTGTTCCAAAAACAAACGTATTAACATATTCACATGCTTAGAAGCAGATTTAAGCTTAGTGCAGCTCCTGTTTCTGCTCATAACTCTATCCTAAACCTTGAGGAGCTACATACTACTTTCTTTCTAGAGCAACATCACCATCCAACTTCTCAAGATTGAGTGAGATCGTAGACTAACTGCAAGCATGAGATATATTATAGAAATATTCATCACACAGGTTTAGACTTTGAGATATAATAAGGAAATCAAATTTATAATAACTAAATAGACGAATTAAACAAGAAAAGTTTCATGTCAAAATGTTAACTTGATACAATAATAAAGATCTGAATAAGAGAAAGGACAAGTGTAAAGATCAAAACCGTGGTAGCTTTGATAATTACACTTCCAAAAAGCAGATCAATCAAGTTATAGCTAGCCTGAACAACAAACATCTCAAAGAGAAAATTGAAAGAGCTACTCTTGAGGAGGATCAATAATAGCAAAGCAGAGGTTTCCGCGCCACCTGAAAACCCAAACACTGATTCCACTGTTTACTCCCAATCCGTTAGCCGCAACATAGTCGTTCCAGCCTCCAATGACAGAGTAATTCCAGCTTGTACTGGACTCCCATCTCTTCAAATTCGCGTGCCACATTTGAGAGTGTTTATTCACAAGAAACGCTCCTATTCCGGACTTGCTTCCGTGGTTGATGTCTTGTTGGAGGATTTCCATTTCCTCAGGGGTCAAGAAGTCATTACGGAAGATTTGAGAGATAGGCATTGAGAGACGGCTTTGTTGACGTTCTACATCAGTTTTAAACAGACCCCTCTCAAAGATCAGCTTCGGGTCTTGCTCGGCGACGTTCAAGGCTCTCATAACCTGGAGAAGCGACTCAGGTATCCCTCTCCCTTTCCATGACAGATGAGTAACCTTTGCTTTCTTGGATTTACAAGTTACTTGCGTCGCACGTTTTCGTTTCTTAGATTCGGAATTAGGGTTTGGTGGGTAGTTCGGTTCCCTGTCGAAGAAGCGTGAAGAGCAAGGCTTAGAACGACGAGGGTTTTTCATCTTCGTGTCCTGAGACTCGAATACGTGTGAACTAGGGTTTTGTGGAGGGATCATATTAAGATCGAGAAGCAACGGTGAAGAAGTAGTATGTCCATTAAGACTTAGGGTTTCATAGTTAGATTTGGACCTTGCTTTTCTAGGAACAGAACGGAACAGTCTGTCCAGTCTCTCTACTTGGTCGTCGTCTTCATAGACAATCTTGGATTTTCCTTTCTTGTCTCGTTGGTATTCATCATAGAACATAGACGCGACTTCCGCTAAGATATGGAGCTTTGACCACATCGTCGTAGACGTATCATCATCTTCGGGGTTCATCATATTGTGATCGGACTCAATCAAACTCGAGACTAAAAAAGGAAATTAGAGACAGAGAGCGAATGCGAGAAAATATGAAAATTATGAGTCACTTCGTTCACGTTATATAGTTGATCACGATCAGACCTTTATTTCCTTTTTTACTTCTTTTTTTATCATCTATTTCCTTTTTTACTTCGTTTTCCTGTTTTTTTCTTTGTTTACCATAATTCTATCAGCGTAGTTTGTAGTTTCATATTTGCCAAAAAGATATTCATTTTTCCTTTTCTTTTATAATTTTAACGAAAATGTCTTGACATTAAAAATATCTCCAACTCTTTTCCTCAAAATTTCCTCCTAACTCTACTTCATCTTTCACTCTAAAATGGAACCATAAATAAAAAAACTGGATTTAATTACTTAACTTCTTTTAGTAAGAAAGTTACAGAACATGGTATTATTCAACTACCAAATTTCATAATTCCAATCTCATTACATATAAGGGTTTTTCTATTAAACTGGCTATTTTCTAACTAACTCTGTAGCATCAATTCTAGAACATCAGATATCATTTCATCTTTTTTTTTTTTTAGCTTTAACATCAGATCATCAGATCATCTAATCTGTTACATGGTTTCTTATGAAATTAATAAACAAAGAAAAATTATTATATTATTACATGGTCGCCGAATTTGTTCGATCAATTAGACTACTATCTTACCAAAACTTTCAGATACGTCTAAATCTTTTTATCGTGATGATTTCAAGTCCTGAAATTTCATAAACCATANCTGGCTATTTTCTAACTAACTCTGTAGCATCAATTCTAGAACATCAGATATCATTTCATCTTTTTTTTTTTTGGTTTAGCTTGAACATCAGATCATCAGATCATCTAATCTGTTACATGGTTTCTTATGAAATTAATAAACAAAGAAAATTTATTATATTATTACATGGTCGCCGAATTTGTTCGATCAATTAGACCACCATCTTACCAAAACTTTCAGATACATCTAAATCTTTTTATCGTGATGATTTCAAGTCCTGAAATTTCATAAACCATATAAACCTAACATTTCGATTTTGAAATCGTTTCAGATCACTCCGACGAGCTCCACTACTTCTTATGATTTTCAGATAAATCTATTTTCGCAATTTCTGTTATCTGTTTCATCAAAACAAAAATTTTAAGTAAACGTTTTAAATTTCACACAAAGACCTTAATAGTACGCACTACTGAGCTCAAAGTTAAAAAGATTCCGGTTAAAAGTTAGTTACGTACATTGGGTCCAGCTTAGCTGGATTAGAGATAGTAGATGGTTTGATTAGATTATTACATATGTATGTAGATGAAGAGGCTTTATTTATAAATCTTCAAAAATCTTCACCTCACACTTTAATAAAAATTATAATGGATTAATTGAACAACAGTATTTTGCAAATGATTGAGCTTAAAAATCAATTATGGTGTGTAGAATTTGCACTTTTTTTTTTGTTATGTTGATTAACAATTTTATGTATTAGGTAGATTGAAGACTAGCTAAAATCAGTTGCGGTCATTTGGACATGACGAGTCAAGCGTTATATTTGTGATTACTACGTGACCACCAATTACAGGAACACGCACATCTACATTACCATTCCATTCAAAATCCATAAAAAGATTTGCAAGACCATTCCACACAAGTTCATGACGCAAACGAAGAAGATTTGCTATGTGAAAATCATGTACAGTGATTCTTAAAAGCTTACCAATTGACTAAATAAAAAGAGAGTTTAAAATGTTAATTACACACGTAGAATTTACTAATTATGTTTACAAAGTATTAATAAAAATGTATCTTTTCTTCATCCTTATTTTCTCCAATTCTTTTGCTTCTTATTTAAAATTTTTTTGCTATTGTTTTTTTTCATTAAATGATTCTAATTACAAACACACATGCATGGTGTGTAACTCTTCAAAAACAATATTGGTTCCTCAAACTAACACATTTAAAGCATAAAATTTGTAAACCAGACTGGACTGGAATTTTTTGTTCAGATTCTTACTTATTTAAGAAAGTAAAAAAAGATTGTTACTTATTTTCCAAACTCAAAAGCATACAAATCCTTCTCCACCATCAAATTCAGGAAGAATTAGGATTGAGAAGCGGTTTTGTATAACTCAAGATTCTTAATTTTTATCCAAACTCAGAAATTCCAAAAAAATCCTAATCCACAAGACAGAATTTGTTGGAAACTTAGGGTTTTACCCCATAGTTTGATGTGATTATCATCAAATTGAGGAAGAACTAGGATTGAGACCGGTTTTGTATAACCGGTGATATATCTGACCACCAAGATTGGTTGGGTTAAATTGAAAAAGAAGAAAAAGATAGAGATAGAGAAAGAAGAATGAAAAGGTGATTCTCTACACGTCAAAGCAAACAGCGTGGACGAAAGTCTACTCCAAACCTCTTTTTGCTTTTCTCTCTGCAAATCCCCAATTCGAAAAACCCTAAAATTCTCATCGCTCCAAAATNATCCACCATCAAATTGAGGAAGAACTAGGATTGAAAACCGGTTTTGTATAACCGGTATTATATCTCACCAACAAGATTGGTTCGGTTAAATTGAAAAAGAAGAAAAAGATAGAGATAGAGAAGAAGAATGAAAAAATGATTCTCTACACGTCAAAGCAAACAGCGTGGACGAAAGTCTACTCCAAACCTCTTTTGCTTTTCTCTGCAAATCCCCAATTCGAAAAACCCTAAAATTCTCATCGCTCCAAAATTAGAGTCGCCGAGGAAACATGATGTTTCCGTGGAACATTGCTAAGTCGGCGGAGGCAGTTTTCTCGAGGTGGGCGGTGAAAAGGGTCGTCAAATTCTTGTTGAAGAAAAAATTGGGCAAACTCGTTCTCGGTGATATTGACCTTGATCAGCTTGATATTCAGCTTCGTGATGGCACTATTCTGCTTTCTGATCTTGCTATCAACGTTGACTATCTCAATGATAAGGTTTGGCTGCTTTCAATTATGGAACTCTGGAGTTTAGGGGAAGTTTTTGTGTTTGGAGTTTGAGAATTTTTGTAGTAGTTGTTTTAAAAAAGTTCTCTATTAGCTCATTTCAAGGAGCTTTGGTTCATTTGTAGTGGTTTAGTTCTTGATCAACATTTGGTGGCTCTGCAAGACTACTGTTCCGAGCATGTTGGAACGAACAAATATTGTTTAATTTCCATGATTTTGGGAGTCTCTGTAAGGCAGTTTGATGTCAGAGTTTTGAATTTTATTATAAATGAAGGGTTTCTATAGTTCATTAGGATCTGCTATATGTTTTGGTTTTCTAATGTTGTCAATATGCTCAGATTCGAGAATTTTTTATGGCTAACAATTTTTTAGAGTCTCATTCCCTTTGTTGTTTTTGCTTCTTTGGATCCAGTTTGATGCTCCGCTGCTCATAAAGGAAGGTTCGATTGGATCTTTGTTAGTTAAAATGCCTTGGAAGACCGATGGTTGTCAAGTTGAGGTAGACGAGCTTGAGCTTGTACTTGCACCACGTTTGGACAGTAATGCAAATGAAGCCAGTACCTCCACCTCTAACAGAGAGGATTCACATAATATTCGTCTTGGACTTGGAAAGCATGAGAATGAGATGTTGGTGAACGGTGCTAAATCTGCTTCTATCGATATCCACGAAGGGGTTAAGACTGTTGCGAAGATTGTGAAATGGTTTCTTACGAGTTTTCATGTCAAAATTAAGAATCTGATTATAGCATTTGATCCTGATTTTGGCAAAGAACATAATGAAGCTGGTCCACGACCAACGTTGGTACTTAGAATGACAGAAATAGAGTGTGGAATTTCAGAGGACCGAGTTTCGACTAATGAAGTTTCTCCTGATAGTTTCCTTGGTATTAATAGACTCGCAAACTGTCTGAAGTTTCAAGGAGCAGTTGTAGAGCTTTTAGATATGGATGATAATGATGCAAAAAGTGAAAAAACATCAAACGATGTGACCTTGATCATGACAGGCGAAGGAGGTGGCTTTTCAGGGAGTTTGAATTTGAGAATACCCTGGAGGAATGGTTCGTTAGACATCCGCAAGGTGGATGCTGATATTTGTATAGATCCTGTTGAAGTACGATTTCAACCATCTACAATTGGATGGTTCTTACGATTGTGGAAGACTTTCATAAGTTTCGGATCGGACGGTTGTCCCTCGGTTTCTCGTTCGGATTCATCAATGGATTCACCTGTGATGCCTACAAACATAGTGGTAACGCCTCCAGCTACACCATCCTTGTCAGGTGGCCAAAGAATGGAGTCTGATATTACACCTGGGTTACAGTTTATACCAGATTGGTTTCCCTCTTCTCTCAGCAAGAAAGAAGAGGATGGAGAAGTAGATATTGGGGCAAGGTATAAAGGATCTCTTTAGCTTAAAATTTTGTTGTCACCAGACTTAAAAATATTTATATCTTGCTTGACTTGTATTCTCATCTTTTGTCACAATCTGGATACGACTTTGGCTTTAGCTTTTTGACTGAATTTTCTTTTGTATTTTCTCTTTTTGTTTCCTACAGCGTGGACCAGTTTTTTGAATGTTTTGATGCAATGAGGAGTTACCAATCAGCTTTTGGAAGCCAAGGAATGTGGAATTGGACATCTTCTGTCTTCACAGCAATCAATGCTGCATCTAGTCTTGCTTCTGGCTCATTGCTGCTTCCTTCTGGTAATAATATTTTTTCGATTATGTTTAAAATGTGCTTTAAGCATCTCACCAAATATATTTTAGCCTTCTTATTCTGGTGTTTTGGTAGTCGTGGTATGTAAGCTTAGGCTTTATCTGTTTGTTATATTCTTTTGCTTCTAACCTATACACAATCAAGCTTTGTGCTTAAACCAATCCATCAGCTAGTAATGCCAAGGGGTGTTAATCATTATAGTAACAAACTTTCTGCAGTAGGTGTAGCTTTACTTACACAAGTCTGTATCTTTTTATGTTCACATGATTTGTCCTCAATTAACCATTTCTTCTACCTGTGCAATTATTCTCATAAATATGCAGAACAACAACACGTTGAAACAAGTTGTAAAATATCCTTTGCTGGAGTTTCGGTGATACTATTTTTCCAAAATGAAGACAATTGGAAAGATGTTTCCACGGGCATACACTACATGGGTGCAGAACTCAGAGAGATATCCGTCTCTTTTCAGGTAATTACTTTGATGAATTTTTTTTCGTCCTCTCACTTGTGCTTTGCCCGAGTTACTTAAAACATTCAATAATGTCAATAGGTATGCCCCCAAAATGTGAGGTTAGAAGGAAAAGTGAAGAGCATGGAGATCGCTGATTATTTTCAAGCTGGAAATGTCGTTGACCCTGCTAATGCTGAATACCAGACTAGTTTGATTAAGAATTTGCAAGCCAAAGTTCAGGCTACTCTTCCTCCCTTTGCCTCGTTTGATATGAATGCTGACTCTGAAAGATTAAGCGAGATAGTTTCAGATGGCTTCCTCTTTCGTAACAAGGGTTTAGCAGTCAAGACATTGTTAGTTATAGCTGCAGGAGGAAATGGATTTCAGTTTATTGTCAATTTCCAGTCATCCAATTGCAGTCCTAGAGGATCAAACTCATTCTCGTTGAGTCTACCACCTACCACAGTTTGGTTGAACCTTCATTTTGTAGAAATGTTGGTAAATCTTTTCAATAATGTGTCAGAATCTATCCCCATAACCAGCCCTGAAAGGAATAAGGTGGCATCCTCTTCTGAATCACAAAGATTACGGGGTAGTGTGTCAATCTGTAATGCTCGAGCAATTCTGTGGTTCCCTTTCGAGAGTATTTCAGCAAGATTATGCAACATGCTTAATGAGCAGTTTATTATCGTCGATGTATCCTCTTCTCCACCTTCTGACAAGGAAAGGCGTAAGGAAGGAAGTCCAGGAGATACATACTTTACATCGGCTACTCGCTCCATATGCTTCAGTGTTGGTGATGCTAGCATCTACTTGGTCACATCTGACCTTCATGATTCTGAAACAAATGTACACCGTAGGCAGGGTGAATTCAGTGCATATAATATATTACACACCAACAGTAGAATTAGTCACCAACTTTCAAGTATTGGTGTGTTTTGGCAAGATAGACCTACCGTTAATCCTTTGTTAGTGGAGAGAGTTAAGATTTTGGCCACTCAGGAAGAATCTATTCAGGTGAATAAATCCGGAGGTAACGGCCTTGAGTTTGCTGCTGTTGCTACTGCAAAAGATCAAGAAGACATCTACTCGCAAACCAGGAAAGAGATCATTTTGTCGTCATCATTCTGCCTCTATGTACATTTGCTTCCACTTGCTATCCGTGTAGATAGTTGGCAATACAGCAACTTATGTAATCTCGTAGACCAGACAAAAAATTGGCTGTCACGTATGGCAGCCAATAATACAGCTGTGAAAGCAGAGGTATCTGTTGTGTGTCAAACATCTTTCGTGTTGGAATGTGATTCTTTTGACATTTTGGTTAGGCCAGAGCCTCGAACGGGCATAAAAAGTCAGCTGCAGATTGAGCTTCCTGGATCGTGGAGTCAGTTAAATCTGAGGGTTCAGAAGTTAAATCTTATGTCTGTCTCAAATCTCGGGGGTATCTCTGGGGCTAATTTCTTTTGGTTGGCCCATGGAGAAGGCACATTATGGGGTGTCGTTACAGGTCTACCCGATCAGGAGTTGCTATTACTCTCATGTAGCAACTCTGCGATCAAGCGCGGTAATGGAGGAGGTTCAAATGCATTGTCATCAAGGTTAGCTGGCTTAGATATATTGCACCTACACGAACCAGAGATCTGCTACGATTATTTAGCAGTATCTGCCAGGGGATGTACAATTTCTGCGGTAGGAGGACGCTTGGATTGGATAGAAGTGGCTTCTTCTTTTTTCACTTTTCAAGCTGAAGAAACTTCTCAAGAGATAAACTCCAGCACATCTAGTGGCTCCTCGTTTGTTCTTAGTTTGGTTGATGTTGGTCTAAGTTACGAGCCCCGCCATGAGAATTCAGATCATTTACATCAGTCAAGTGATCCATGGGTTGCCTGTCTGGTAGCAGCATCTTCTTTTGGCCTTTCAAAGACAAGTCTGGCTGATTCTGTAAGAAATGAGTACAGAATCAGGATCCAAGATCTTGGGCTTCTTCTGTCCGTGGATGTGGACCTTAGCAGGCTGGATAGAACGTACAGTTCTGAGCATCTTCATGAGACTGGCTATGTTAAAGTTGCTACTGGGGAGCTAATTGAAGCAACTCTAGGGACAAACTATGAAAATGGCCTTCTCTGGGAGTTAGAGTGTATAAAATCTCACTTATTAATTGAAACTTGCAGTGACACGACTTCTGGTTTAATTCGCTTGGCCACACAGCTCCAAGAGTTATTTGCCCCTGATTTGGAGGAATCAGCTGTGCATTTGCAGACACGATGGGACAGCATTCAGCAGGCGAATGCTAGGGATGATTTTGATAGTAGAGATAGACTCAGTAGCTCCGATTCAAGTGGGGAAATGAAAAATTTAAGATTAGATTCAGAAACTGCAACTGGGCTCATTGGTTTGATGGACGAAATAAATGAAGATGCTTTCCGGTTTGATGTCAATCCTACTAGTCAGTCTGGCTCTTTGGAATGTCAGAATAACTATATGTCATCTCATGGAATCTCTCAAGTGCAGGCATGTAACTGGCTACCTGCTACTCCTGAGACACTACCTTCTAATCAGTTTATATGTGAGTCGTCATCTAGTCCAAAACGAGAAAACAGTCAAATTTTTCTAGAAAGAGATGGCCTGCCTGAAATAATTGAAAACTATTGTTTGTCTGAGTTCCGTCCATTGTCAGAGGTACCTCAAGAAGGGGAATCATCAGGGAGACAACTGTTTCTTGAGACTGATTTGAGGAGAGGAAGTTCAGGGTGGTATGATGATGCGTCCTTAAAAATTTTAGAAGACCATGTGTCAGAAGCAACTGAAGAAGATCATGAGGAACATAGTCTAGATGGAGATTTTTCACCTTTTGGCCTGGCGTCTTTTTCGGCTGTAACAGCTAATGGACGTATACTTCTGAAAAATATTGACCTCAAATGGAGAATTTACTCTGGCTCTGATTGGCATGATTCTAGAAAGAAAGGTGAAATTAATAAACATGCAAAGGGCCGAGATACAACTTCTTGCCTTGAGCTGGAATTATCTGGGGTGCAATTCCTATATGAAACATTCCCAACCGGCGAAATATGTACCTCTAAATTATCTCTAATGGTCCAAGATTTTTATCTTTATGATAGAAGCAAAGATGCACCTTGGACACTGGTAATTGAGCTTTTTCACACGAATCATCATAAGTTTGATTATTCTACAAATAAACTGGGTCGATAATTTAGCTTGTTCCCTTGGATTATAGGTCCTTGGATATTACAACTCAAAAGATCACCCAAGAGATTCCTCTTCCAATGCATTCAAGTTGGAACTAAAAGCTGTCAGACCTGACCCTGAGACGCCACTTGAGGAAAACCGGTATGTTATACTCACTTTTTAATCTTTATCTGAACATGGAAACCACAATTTTTATTTCAATAAATACGGGGCCTAGGTTAATCCACAATTGGTTGTTCAACAAATGTTTGCTTATCATTTTGTTCCCAACAACTCTGTCAAACGTCTTCCGAGTTATGTTCATCATCTTTATCGATTAGCTGCACTGTCCAAATTCGTTACTTATCAGATAAAAAGATATTTGCATATTTACTAAACAGTTAAGGTAAATTTTTTATGGAGGTAATAGTATTCATACCAAATAGTTTTCATGAGACTCCCAGATGTATGTTTACATGATAATGGATCTTCTGTTGAGGGCTCAAATTATTATTAGCTCATATGTTTACCCTTTCTTTCCGTTCTCTCATAAATTGCGTCCTCTCAGGTTACGTGTTGCTTTACTCCCTATACTGTTGCATCTTCACCAAAGTCAACTGGATTTTCTCATCAGCTTCTTTGGAGCTAACAGCCTAGAAAAACCTGTAGTTTCCGTTGGAGACTCTGGTGGTTCAACGATGTCGGTTTCTGTTAAGGGACATGATATCATAGAAGAAGCTCTTCTTCCATATTTTCAGGTTACTAAAGTTTCTTTCTACCTATAATTTAGAAGCATTCACGTATTACCTTCCTAGGATGTGTATATTTATGTATGAGGAGGTGTGTTCTCATACTCAAGT
The DNA here is from genome assembly GCA_900406295.1 of Aurinia saxatilis. Classification (NCBI taxonomy): domain Eukaryota; kingdom Viridiplantae; phylum Streptophyta; class Magnoliopsida; order Brassicales; family Brassicaceae; genus Aurinia; species Aurinia saxatilis. Next base: position 20,034 of record OVAP01001035.1, read on the forward strand.
GAATGTAATACATATCACTTTGATGTCTCCAAACATATTTATGATGTCGCTCAGCTGAAGCTATAAACCTCGGTGTTTTATAATTCAGAATTCTGAGGAATTCTGTTCCTATGAAGGTTGATTTCACTAAAATTGTCTGACTAAATGAATTTTTTTTCAGAAATTCGACATATGGCCTGTTAGTGTTCGAGTTGATTACAGTCCCCACCATGTTAATCTAGCAGCACTAACGGGAGGGAAATATGCAGAGCTTGTGAACCTTGTTCCTTGGAAGGTAAGAATCAAAACTTTCCAGGTTGCGTCTTTCTCAGCATTATTTGCTCATCATAGAAGACAATGCAGGGTATTGAACTACGGCTCAAACATGTGCATGCTGCTGGAATCTACGGCTGGGGAAATGTATGTGAGACAATACTGGGAGAATGGTTGGAAGATATATCTCAGAATCAGGTTTGTTGCACATAGCATGTTGCCTTATGCCCACTAATAATCATTCATTTCATGGATTTAGACTGACTAGCCTTTCAATTTTCTGTAATTGTACTTTTAGATTCATAAACTATTGAAGGGGATCCCAACAGTAAGATCACTTTCTGCTCTTTATGCTGCTGCTGCAAAGCTGGTTTCTTCACCTGTTGAAAGTTACAAGAAAGATAGAAGGCTGGTAAAGGGAGTCCAAAGAGGTAAGCCGTGAACCGAAAGTCCTCAATGCTCAATTCTCTATTAGCTGAAAGAAGCTACGTATGGTGCACTGATTTGTTTTATCATTCATGAAGTTATAACTTATGGAGGCCACTTGCAAAACTGGAACTATTCATAAAAGGCTTCTCCCAGTGTTAACATAACTCCTAGACTCTCATTCCTCTCTCTGGAATAAGGATTAGTGATAACTGCTGTTAGGTCTCTAATCACTGACTAGGAATTCCTTATAAATGCGACTTATAACATAGCTAATATTGTAATTGCCTTTCTTAAGCAAGATGCATAGCATCTGCTGCTGTGACCAAATTATTCCATATCAACAGTGTCAGCCGTATGTGCTTGGTATAGTCAGGAATATTAGTTTCTGTGATGCTATAGTGTGCATGACTGAGCTATAATTGTCAATTTTCAGGTACTGTTGCATTTCTCAGAAGCATTTCGCTGGAAGCTGTTGGACTTGGTGTTCACTTGGCAGCCGGAGCTCATGATATTTTGTTGAGAGCAGAATATATATTTGCTAGTGCACCATCATTGCCACAGCCCCAAGGCAAAACAAAGACAAATGTTAGACATAATCAGCCTAGAAACGCTAAGCAAGGCATGCGTCAGGTGAGCGTACATGCAATACATGTCCTGCATTTTGCTCAAATGAGTCTACCTGGATCATATATTTACATTGCCAAAACTTTATAGGCATGCGAGAGCATCGGTGATGGAATAGGAAAGACGGCTTCTGCATTAGTCCGCACACCTTTAAAGAAGTATCAACGTGGAGATGGAGCTGGATCAGCGTTTGCAACAGTTGTTCAGGGAGTTCCAACAGCTGCTATAGCACCCGCTTCAGCTTGTGCCAGGGCTGTACATAGTGCTCTTGTTGGCATTAGAAATAGGTTCGTTCATATTCAAATTTTTTTTGAAATACGGCTGGAAAATTCTATTATTTATATTAGACTGATGAAGTTTTTTTTCCTTTCAGTCTTGATCCTGAACACAAAAAGGAATCCATGGAAAAGTACTTAGGCCCCAAAAAACATAGGAATCAAGACCAACATCGATAAGCCCCATGTAAATTTCTGGTCACACATTCTCTCAGATTGGTTATCGCAGTTGCAATAATTCATCTAGCAGCTTGAGAAACCAAACCTGGCTTTAACCATTTACTACTGCTACAGATCTCATCCTTGTTGGTTTGTGGTCCCTTTTACATATAGCATGTAAGTCTACTAAGCTTGTGTTTTAATGTTTTATCAATTCTCATTGACCGGAAAAAGCAAAACAGTTTGCTCTTTATATAAATGCTGGGTTCGTAATCCGTTTTCGTGCTTGTAATTTGACCATGTTTAATTTTCTTGCAGGTGTATAGGTTTGAAAATAGAGTAAAGTGCAGAACCATTCTTTTGCCCCTCGAAAAGCCAGAGAGATGGGATAATTTTGGTATAGAAGCGCCTTTAAACATTATAGAATCATTCAGTTTGTGTTTGTAAATAGACAATTCGATATTGCTCCATTGTAAATTTACTTCACAAAAGTTTGCCAAGTGAAATGAGTGAAAATGTACAGTTTCTTTTTTCTGTCTATAGTTCAAAAAGAATATTTTATGTCGTCTGTCAATTTCTTTTTCTTATATATATTTCTGTCAAATATTATATAATCGAGTGTGACATGACAAATCAAACGGCTTGAGGATTATGTTGGAACGTGGTCAAGCATGGTTCTCAAAAATCATGTTTTTGTAGTTTTTTCAGTTAAATAAGATATTGTCAGATTTTATTTTGTTCGACTTGTTATTTTCTGCCTTGTACAAATAGTCCGGTCTTGTTTGTAGCAGATTTTTTTTGGTTCTTCCTTTTTGGTCAAAGTTAACAAAGTGCATAATGACACTAAACCACATGCTATGATCTTTTAGTTAATTAATACATCCTAGTTTCACAAATCTAATCATTCGGCACTATGTTAACTCCGATAAATTATTGACCCAGATGCATTCAAGTGGTTTAACTTAGCTAACATAGGTCATAAAAAAGACTAAATAATTATATTTATTAGCATTATTTGATCTGTAGTTCGCCATAATTAGGTGAGTTCATCTTTCAGTCATCAGATTCTAGTATACTTGTAAGGCAAAACTCAACACATATTTGTACCATATTTACATGTAGGCATATTTGTATTTTGTGTAGAGGATTATGTTGGAACGTGGTCAAACATGGTTCTCGAAAATCATGTTTTTTTGTAGTTTTTTTTAGTGAAATAAATTGTTGTCAGAATATTTTTTGTAGTGTATTTTGTTGGACTTGTTATTTTCTGCCTTGTAAAAATATTAATTTTTTTTCCTTTTTCTGGTCAACAACAAAGTGCATAATGACACTAGCGTCATGCCACATGTTATGGTCTTTTTAGCTGATTAATACATCTAATTTCCACAAACTAATCAGTCAGCTTTGACAAAATTAGAATGTAATACTAACGAGAGAGAGTATATAAAATACTGAACCAGATGCATTCAAGTGGTTTATGTACAATGGTCATGGAGATACATAACTTAGCTAGCTAAAATTAGAGAACACTCAAAAACAACGACATAAAATTAGAGAACACTCAAAAGACACAACAATAAGGAACGATAAAAAATTGATAAATAAATATTTTATTTATTAGCATTATTAGATCTCTAGTTCACCGTAATTAGCTGAATTTTTCCCCAGTTCAAATTTCAGTCATCAGATTCCAATATACTTGCAAGACAATTCTGCAAAATCACACAAATTTTTGTTACAAAATGATTTTGTGGCAAAATTTGTAACCATGTTCACTGATTCTTGTATATATAGAATATGAACGTTATAATTAATACAGAAATGAGTTTTTAAATTAATAAGTGATTAATTAAGTAGCTACCTGAGATTTGTGTTGAAGAGTGAAGTTAATGTTGTTGGAATAGACTTTCTTGGACTTACTGAGACCTAACTTCCACCAATTACGAGATCCCTTTGAGATAGTCATGGTACGTTCAGAATCTTGAGCATTTAGCTCCTCTCTTAGTGTAGTGGTGGTCACTTTCTTCTGAGTCTTCTCCAATGGCAACAAAACTCCACCGAAGAAGATCTCATCAGCCGCAGAAACAAAACCACAGTTTTCAACGTTGAATTTGAAATCAGACGAGACAGGAGCTTCCTTGTACTTCATCTGATCTTGTCTTGATGAGATTGTGTGTGGTAGTTGGTTACTAGTAGGATCACTGTCTGCAAAATCATTGGAGAATGAGATTCTTGCGTCTACAAAAGATGAATACACTGAGGCTTGTTCTACACTATTAGCCATCTCTCTCTATCTCTACACTAAACACTTTAAAATTCAATGAGTTTGTGTTTTTTTTTCCTTTCTCTCTTGGGTCTTCAATTTATGCATCCACATGTTTTGCAGTTTATAGAGATGACAATGGTGGGCTTCCATGTGGATTTCTCTATTTTTAAAGCTTTTCTCTTATTTTTTAAAGTAGAGGTTTTTGATTAATTGATTGTATGTATTATAGAGTGAAACTGGTTGATACCTAATACCGATTCAATGAACTCAAGTTTGTTTTAATTTTATTGTTTTGACTCCTTGGATAACAACAAAAACTAGTCAATGAGCTACGATAATTAAAAGTTAAACAGTTTGTTTTGTAAATCAATACATTTACTTTATGGACATATGCATTAATTGAAACATTAATGCGCCGTAATCATGGTAACACATTTGGGTTAATAACAACACGAGTTAAGTAATTAATATGCTACTTTTTCTTGACCAAGAAAAAAAAGGGGGAATGTACCACTTATGCAATCTAGGAAACCAGAGTTTAGAGTCCTGAATCTGTTTGACTAAACTAAAATTTATGTCGCGGTATTATTTGTTAAAGGGTTTGATTCCAAAACGTAAGTTTAAATCTAAACATTTAAGATGGTGAGGTGAATAGACAAAAAAAAAATTTTGAAGATATAATTTGCATATTTTGTTTGTTCATTGTTCAATCTTTTAGATGTAGTTCCATTTATTCCAAGAAAGAAAAAAGACATATAGTTTCATAGATGCATTGCATTACATTTCACATATCAATCCACCTATTTCGTCGGCATTAGTTTTTATGTCGTCTCTCTTAGATCTTGTTCGATTTATTGTACCCCTTTTTATAACCGACACAAGTCCACATTGTCCGCATCGTTTTCCTATAATTTCATTAACTTATATAAAAATCATTAATTTTTTTTTTTACACTAAAGTAATTTCGTAAGAAAAAGAGGAAAATGGTTAGACCATCTCCAACCCATTCCTCTATATTTTACTCTGAAATGGAGTAACTCTAAAATGGAGGAGATGTTTTTTCCAACCTATTACTCTATTTTTTATTCCAAAAAGATTTTTTATGTAATTATTTATTTGTTAGAACACTTTATATTTATTAAAACTATAGATTTTCTCCATTTAATTTATTTTTCATAATAATTTACTAAAATCATATGATTATTTTTATGTAAAAATTTACTATAGAAATAAAATTACATTGCATAACATAAATAAATAAATAAATAAAAGCAAATGATAGTTTTGATGAATAATAAATCAAATGAAAATTAAAAATAATATAGGTTTGATGAAAAATAATAATAATATAGTTGTTAAATGTATTTTATGTTGTTTATCAACATATTTGAATGTACTTTATTTTACTATTAATGTCATTGCAATTTTATTAAATATAATAATTTTTTGAAGTATTTAAGTATAAATATAAAAATAATATATAATACTTTATAAATAAAAAATTACAACTCCAAAATGGAGAAAATTCATTTTTTATTCCATATTTGGAGGAAAAATGGAGTTTCTCCAATTTGGAGTTGGAAATGAAGTGGGGTTGTAGAGAATTTTATTTCAAAATAGAGTTTAGAGTGGGGTTGGAGATGCCTTTAGAAAAAACCTCCACTTTTTAATATGTTCATTTAATACCTATTTTTTTTAAAAAATTCATTTTAATAATCCAAAAACACAAAAGTGTTCAAGTAAATAACACATTTATCAAAAAGTGTTTATTTAGAGTCCCATAAAGATTTTTCTTTATTTCAAATAATTGATTCAACGTTTTCAAATAATTTATTTATTTATTTCAGTACGAGGTACATATTTGGGTTGATAGCGGGAGATAAAGTGGGTAGATCTCTGCGATTCATGATAACCTGAGTTACGTTGGCTATAACCATAATCCCTATGACCACTACGCTATCTTGGAGAGACAAATCCATCTCGATAACGAGAATCATTTGTGGACCAATAGCCGTCACCATGCTGACTGTGACAAGGTGTGTACCTTCTTGAAATAGTATGTTGTCGTTGTGGTCTTGTAACTTGGTTCGAGAACCTAATGGGATCGTCATGTCTCTTTTGATCAGTTTTCAACCGAGTCAAAGTGTCCTTTTGATTCAGCCTTTGCTTAACATCCTTTATTCTCAGATGTTTAGCTTTTTAAGGACATGTTCAACTCATGGGACATAGAGAAACATTGAAAAAAATGTTTCACTAGTCTTTCATACTTGAGTAGTATGAAATCAATAGATACGACATCGCCTAATAGAAACTGTATAGACTTCTTCATTATTAGACCACGAAGAGCATTCACTGCGACTCGCATCATGCGCTCATCCACTTTAACCTTCTCAACCAAACCCAATTCATCCCTAATCGCACAAAGATTCAAAGCCGTATAACCATGAACAACGATAGGAAAGTGTCAGAGATGACAGGTTCCCAACGTTGTAACAAAAATATCTATTGTTTGTAATGAAGCGAAGTATGATCCATAACTTCAAGCAGATACGTTGCATTTGTGAACTTAAATCGGAACATATTTGTTCCAATCTCCTTACCAGTAACCATGTATTCAAGATTCCATAACTGAATCATAAATCCAATGAGAGCCGTAGTATGTTAAATATTAAGGTTCAACACACGCCTAATTAACATGCATTTGTTTTCAGAGATCAAGTCTTTCGAGGGCCCTTCCGATAACTGGATTGGGGCCTCTCTGACCCAACGGTGTGAAGATATTGAAGTTTATTTATCTGACTGATTTTGAAGTTTAAATGGTATTTTGTCATCATGTTGACATAATTATAACATAATTATGAATGTATTATAATAGTTTGATGTTTTAAGTTGAGTCAATTATTTGAAATAAAGAAAAATCTNATAGTTTGATGTTTTAAGTTGAGTCAATTATTTGAAATAAAGAAAAATCTTCATGGGGATCTAAATGAACATTTTTTTTGAGAAGTGTGTTATTTATTGGAACACTTTTGTGTTTTTGGATGATTAAAATGAAAAATTTAAAAGTGGAGGTTTTTTTAAACCATTTTCCCAAATATA
>OVAP01001036.1:0-27130 GCA_900406295.1 Aurinia saxatilis
TCATTGTTTTAGATATATTAATGTTGGTACCCTATTAGTGTTTTAATTTTATAATTTGTAATTTTATGATTTATATTCCATTTAATATAATTGTTTTCAGCACTTAAATATTGATTATATCGGTTTAGAGTTATTATTTTATATTACTAAAAATACTTAGTTTTAGATTGTGAATTTTTTAATATTAATATTTGATATGATTTATATATTTTGAGAGGTAATATCATGAATGACTTTTCAAATTCATTTTGTAACTGAATATATTAGTACAAAAGTGTAATTAAAATGTTAAGTAGATGTTGAATTAAATTACTTTGTAAAAATTTAATAAAAAAGTTATGTGTTATCCATGTGGATGATGATGTGATCAGAATATCGGGTCAACCATGCAAGTAACTTATATATGTGATCGTCAATCACTTGCGTGTAAATTACAATCGCCGATCGCTAACGTTGGCGATCGTACAAAGAATGGTATTCTCATGTTTAAAGATTGTCTACCTTCCATATTATTCTTTTTATGGTTAGATCAAGAATTATTCATAACAATTACATTTAAATGTTCAATTCGGATTAACCAATATGTGTGATTTTTCAGTTTTGTACCAAAAGAGTTCAACATAAATATTTATTTTAAGTCGTTATTTAATATTATTATTAATAAAAAAACTTAATTTTATATTTTTAAATTGAACATTAATATTAATATGATTCTACACTTTTAGGACTGATATCATGTATGACTTTTGAAATTCCTTTTGTAATTAAATGTACTGAAATTAAAGATATAATTAATATGTAAATATATATTAAATTAATTATTTTCAAAATTAAATATTGGAATGATGTGGCTGATGATGTGTCCTCACCAAACACATCATTCACCTCAGACAAGAGTAGAGTTGCAGAATCAACAAGAGCGAAGGCTGATACAGCATATCATAGAAGAAAGAGAGGAACCAGAGGAACCTATGGAGCACATAGTCATGGAGGCCCCGTATCATGGTCATGGTCATTTAATGCCAACAAGAGAAGAAGAAAACCACATTCAACATGCAGAAAATCTTCAGGGAACCCAGCTAATATCCAAAGCAGACAAGGGCAAAAACACTATAGAAGAAATACATGTGATAATACAGGAAGTTGGATCATCTTCGCATCAAGCTCCACTGCATAAAAGAAAAGCTAATTCCCAAGAACCTATTGAAGAGGTGTCAGCTATTAGACAAAGAGTTGCAACGGATATGGAAGAAGAGGGGTTGGTGGTTACCCAAAAACTACCACTGTAGCCATGAGATGTTTGCACATGAATTGTCAGGGACTTAGGAACAACCTGACAATTCCAGTCTTGAAACACATCAGAAAGTTTTCTAAACCTGATGTGATGTTCCTAGTAGAAACTAAAAATAACTCGGATTATCTTATTAAATTAGCTAAGGATCTATCTTATCATAATTATTTTGTGCTGCCTGCCAATGGACTTAGTGGGGGGGGGGGGGTTAGCTATTTTTTGGACTAATACCATTGGCATTGGTTTTTTGTATGAGCCTTCTCTTAATGTTACTGATATGCTAATATCTGGGGAGAGGTACACCTTTTGGCTAAGCTATGTGTATGGTCACTCTGTTAGGAAAGCCAGAAATGCTCTTTGGAGAAAACTAAATTTTTTTGCTCAATCAGGCTATTACAATGATTACCCAAGAATGATGCTGGGAGATCTCAATGATATAAGAAGCAATGAAGAAAAAGAAGGAGGGATTTATAAGCCTGAATACACGTTTAAAACCTTCAATAAGATGATAACAATCTCAAGCTTACATGTATTGAAAACTTTTGGAGGTAAATTCTCTTGGACAGGTCGCAGAAGCAGATTTAATATAAAATCCAGGATTGATAGAGCTATGGCAACAGCAGATTGGCTAGATTTATTTACAAGCTCTTATGCTCAATTTCTACCATGGGGTGCATCTGATCATAGACCCTTACTGGTTTGCACAGATTCCAAGAAGGCAAAAGCTCCAAGACTGTTTAAATATGATAACAGATGGCGAACAATACCTGAAGTATCTGAGGAAATAAGAAAAACTTGGAACCAACAATGCTAAAGCATCTTTGGAGAACAGTTTCATGAAGCCCTCGCTAAATGTAGATCTGCATTATCAAAATGGAGGGCAAATCACTCTACCAACTCTCAATCAAAAATTCAAAATCTGCAAGCCAGCCTTCATTCACAGTATGATTCCTATACCCCTGATTTTACTGTTATACAAGGAATTAAATCTCAATTAGCACATGAGTATAAGCTAGAGGAAGAATACTGGAGAACCAAAAGTAGAGTACAATGGTTAAGATCTGGAGACAGAAATACTAAATTCTTCCATGAAAAAGCTAAGCAGAGAAGAAAATTTAATTGCATTGTAGCTATTACTGATGAAAATGGAAGAACACATTTTGATGATTGCAGAATTCAGAATACCACTGTCTCATACTTTACTGACTTGTTTACCTCTACCTCTAGATGTCAAAAATTGAAGAAGTCATAAAATTGGTAGAGCCAAAGGTGACACAGGAGATGAATGATGATCTCACCAAGCACATTACAGAAGCAAAAATGATACAAGCCTTGCACCTCATGAGCAGAGATAAAGCACCTGGACCAGATGGTCTATATGTGGGTTTCTACAAAGACCATTTCCATACAATAAAGCAAGGTTTGTTCGAGTTTATTAAAGCTTTCTTTAATGATGTCAAGTTGGATCCTCAAATGAACAAGACCCACATCTGCTTGATACCTAAAGTTGAAAACCCAATCACTGTAAAAGATTTTAGACCTATTAGTCTCTGTAATGTAGCCTATAAGGTCATCTCCAAAATATTAGCAGAAAGGTTAAAGCCCCATTTGCACAAAATCATCTCACATAACCAATCTGCTTTTATACCCAATATGCTCATTCCGGATAATGTTCTTATTGCACATGAACTGCTTCACTCATTGCATACTAGAAAGCTCAAGTCTCCTTTTATGGCGCTTAAACTTGATATCAGTAAAGCCTTTGATAGAGTTGAGTGGTATTATATTGAGGCTTTACTACACAAACTTGGTTTTGCAGACAAATGGTGTGCTTGGATAATGAAATGTATCACATATGTGTCATATTCCATACTGATCAACGGAACCCCTACTGGAAACATTGTGCCACAAAGAGGTATCAGGCAAGGTGATCCTATCTCTCCTTACCTTTATATTTTATGCACTTAAGGGTTGTCAGCACTACTTCATGATGGGGTGAGATTAGGCTGAATACATGGGTTTAAAGCTAGTTATCAGGGCCCTCCAATATCTCATTTGTTATTTGCGGACGACTCTCTCCTTTTTTGTAAGGCTACTGAGGTAGAATGTCAAAATATACTAGAAATTTTTAAAAAGTATGACAAAGCCTAAGGCCAGCAGATTAATTATAAAAAATCTGCATTATCTTTTGGTAAAGGGGTACATAATGATCTTCAGAAGTATTTGGGAAGTAAGTTGGAAATCACTAACATAGGAGGAGTTGGGAAATACCTAGGCCTGCCTGAGTTTGTAGGGCGAAGAAAGTGTCAAACTTTTTCTTTTATAAAACAAAGAGTTGAGAAAAAAGTAGAAAGCTGGTATGCTAAACTTCTTTCACATACAGGGAAAGAAGTTCTATTGAAAACAGTAGCCACAACAATACCTAACTACAGCATGTCATGCTTTCTGATCCCACAAACAATAACCAATCAAATGGTTTCCTTAATGAGAAAATTTTGGTGGTCAAACAAAGAGAACAGAAGAGGAATTTTGGGTAGCATGGAGAAAGGTAACCAATTCAAAGCATAATGGAGGGTTAGGAATTCGAGATTTAAGAGATTTTAATATAGCTATGTTAGCAAAGCAGGGATGGAGAATGTTGAATAATCCAAATCTGCTTCTAACTCAGGTGTATAAAGCGAAGTACTTTCCAAGAGGTGACATATTACAAGCACAAGCAAAGAAATGTTCAAGTCATGCTTGGAGGAGTATAATAACAGGAATTGATCTCTTAAATCAAGGTATGAAATGGTTGGTAGGTAATGGAGAAAAGATAAAAGTGTGGTTTGATAATTGGCTTCCAACAATACCTTCAAGACCACCAAGAAGTTTATTGCAGTCACCACCTCACAATCTAAAAGTTAAAGATCTTCTTATCTTAAGTACTGCAATTTGGAATGTGGAGCTCCTAAGGAAATTTATACACCCAGAAGACATTCCCCTGATTCAAAGAATCAAACCACAAATTACCAGTGGGGAAGATCTACCAATATGGCTTCATACAAAGGATGGCTCATACATGGTAAAATCAGGTTATCATCTATGCCACCAGATTTCACATTCAAATAACACATTGCATAGTGACCCTGATATAAATACCCAACTGCGATACTTAACCAAAGAATTATGGAAATGGAATGCTTTTCCTAAAATAAAACAATTTTGGTGGAAATGTATGCATGAAGCTCTTTCTGTTGCAGAGAATATAAGGAGGGGAAGAATTCACATTGAGCCATGGTGTCAATTATGTGGAGAAGAACCCAAAACAGTGAACCATCTGTTGTTCCAGTGTAGAATATCAAGAGAAATCTGGGAACTAACCACTAGGAATAGTAAAAGGTGATATTCTCAAGCTAAATTCCCTTTACCATAATTTTTTACATCTCATAGATAAGATGCAAGGAATGAATTCACAACAGAGTTTAATTCCTCATGTGGGTTGGCGTATCTGGAAATCTAGAAAATTATATGATCTTTAAACGAAAGAAATGGGCTATTCCAGAAATAGTTATGAAGATTCTTTCAGACACACAGTTGTGGGATGAAGCAATATCTTTACAAACTGAAGAAGCACAGAGGATAAAGGAAATGAGAGTTAGACTGAATACAAGTGGAATTGCTCAAGATTCTTATTACTATAACTCTCTATTTAATGTTGTCGACTATGTATGCTATACAGATGGTTCATGGACGGATGAAAATGCTTTGGCTGGAATAGGATGGGTGATGCAAGATAAACAAGGAAACGTAATAACTAAAGGCTCCTCTTCTATATCTCAAGTTAATACACCATTGGAAGTTGAAGCAGAAGCATTGAGAAGTGCCATTTTTGAACTATGCAAGCTAGGTTATTCTAATATTTTGTTCTGTGGGAATTCAAGGGACCTCTACAAGCCTCTTCAGCAATTCATCAATCAAGATGAGAGTCACCACTGGATTCACCTGGCTATAAAGTTTCTGATCAGAGACATAAAGCAAACTCGTAGTCCATTGGAGTCAGCTATGTTTGTACATATTCCTAGACAACTTAATCATGTAGCTGATAACCTTGCTAAAACAGCTAGAAGAAATAAGCAACCTTTTGTAATCCAATGGAACAATGTACTCTGAATGTTTGTTTCCTGAATCAATGAAACAACAGTTGACAAAAAAAAAAAAAATACAGAAGAAAAAGTTGGGATGTTTTGTTGAGAGCAAATTTTCTTTTTGAGAGAGAAATGTGATTTTTTTCTAAGGTTGTAAATATATAGAAAAATACTTGGTTTGATATCTACATTATTTTGGATTACTTAGTTATAATTTTGGATAGTTTTGTATGTATACACTAATGCACTGAGGGGGGAAACAATTATACTTGTAACTACTAGTTTTTTTTTCTTTCTAATTGACTCAAATCTAACGGTTTTGATTTTTAAAGGTTGAAGCTTGACTTTCAATATTTACTTCATCTATTAGTAAATTTTATAATAAAGAAAACGACTTTTGATTTTCATGGTGAGTTAAATTTATGCTAAAAGGTAGTCTTTACAACACGCAAGTGCAGTAAAAAATAAACCAATGAAATTTGTTAAATTTTTCTACCATATTGACTCTTAATTAAATCTCAAGACGATTAAATAAATAAATAAAAGTTTATTCTTACGGTGCGTTTTAATGTTGAAGCTTTTTTCTGTCCATTAGCAACTTGTCTGAAATTTTTTGTTTTTAATAATTTTTAACTATGTTATCCTTACTATTTGCTTACATTTCTCTTATTTTTTGCTTACTATTTTATTATTTTTTGCTTACTATTTATTATTTTCACTTATTACTTGCTTACCATTTTCTTATTTTTTTTCTTATTACTTGCTTATTATTTGATATTTTTTTTGTCAACTTGTTTTCTATTTCTTATTTCAAGCTTTGAATAATTATAAGCTATTGATAAGTTGTATCAAAAATAATTTATCATCAAATGCATTATAAAAAATTAATTTGATGTTTTATAAAAAAAATTAATATGATTTTATTGGATTAGTAAAAGAAGGGTAATCGAGACTCTAATTTTGTAAGGAGCTTGAGCTATCACATTACAACTTTTGTCTGCATATTTAAACGTATTTGTAACATAACATGATGTTTTGCGAGACCTGGAACTCCATACAACCATTGAAACGAATGTAAATAAAAGAGCGATTGCTGATGCTAAAAAGAGATTTGAAGCTTCTATGAGATCGGGCAAAAGACACTAATAAGCCATATGTTGCACATATAGTCTCAATTCATACTGATAAGAGTCTTTTTCTTTTTTCTTTTTTTTGGTAGGAAAAGTTATTATTCAATATATGAATATGAACAAAGAATTGTAAAAGTGATCATCTACTCTTTTTTTTTCGGTTTTAACTCAAAACGTGATCTAATAACAATCTAAAATTTGGGAAAAAGAATTGAAACTATAAAAATGTTAATCATGTTTGATGAAAGTAATAAAAAGGTTAATAGTTAATAGTGATATAAATTTTTAGTTTCAAGCCTTATAAATTTTATCTATAACTAAAATCCCAAACATTCATGTATTGCATTTGTCAGTACCACGGCATGCTCATTGGCACCACGGGTTCGACCCGGCGTAATAACAAAAAAATAAAAAGTTGACAAAAAAAAAAAATAACATAGTTTGACTTTGGTATAATGTTAGACAAATGTTTTTTAAAATGAGGTATTTGTCTACCATACGGTGCGTTTAGGTGTCGCCACTGGTCTGTACTGTACAGCACATATCGCTCCTCCAAGCTGAAACCTCAATCAAGAAACCCTAACGGCCATTTCTACAACCGGAGCTCCGGAATGCCTTCGGAAACCGCCAACGGATTAAGTAACGGTGGAGAATTAGTGCCGTTTTCAGCGAAAACGCAAGCTCCGGTGGTGCATCCTTTCTATCACGGCCTTAAGTCACCGGTTCACAGGCTATCCATCTCCTGGGGATGCGGAAACAATCTACGCGTTACGGTTTTACGAAATCCGGAGTCACGAGTTAATAATGACGGAGGAGAAGCTGGTGGTGAAGTAGTGAACGTGAGACTTAGCGGTGAGGATGGCGAAATCAGCGACGCACAGTGGCGAAGGATCGCTTATGGATCGGTTTCTCCGTTTGCGCTTTTGCAGAGCAGAAGAAACTCGATTTTTAGTTTGTCTAAGATGGATATGAGTCCTTCAATGTATCAGACTGCTTGGTGAGTATCGAATTTCTTGAAACTAGGGTAGTATCTTCTGCAAATTAGGAATGATCTAAGGATGTAGCTATATCCTTCTTGAAACTAGGAAGATGAGTAGTTTTTGAGCTCGACTTCTCAGTTTAGTATAAAGTCCTGCTTAGAGATTTAAGCTTTAGAACGCTGTTGTGGATGCTAAAAAGTTGGTGTGCTTTTGTGTTACTTTGCCAATCTTATGATTAGACTTGTAGCGTGTCTGAGCATTCTCCATTGTTGTGATTCGTAGGTGGGAATACGTAATGGAGTACAGTAAGGAGATTAAAAGTCTCCTTGGTAATTCGGTGTCTTCCCCTGCTCCTTTGATTGAAGACCCAAAATCAGTAATAAAGGTACTAATGCTTTTCTTTCTTAGAACATTTTAGCTCTTCCCCAAGTGAGTTATAAGCTTTGAGTGTGGGAGCTTTGTTAATGGCTTACGTGTACATGTAGACTGCTGAGGAACCGACTTCTTTTAAGGCTGCATGGGAGTTGATGGAATTGTTTTATGCAGATAAAACATGTCTGTCTTGGCTGCCAGAACGGCTCACTGATTGGCTATCTGTAATTAGTTTCTTCCCCCATCACTTGTATACTATCTTAATTTTGAACCTTCTAGAGTTTGTTACCAACCATTTATATCATGGCAGGATTATGATGTTCTCCTTTCGAGCTCACATCCAACAATATACTCAAAGCTCGAGGATTTCCAAAAGGACCTTGTTGGCTTACAGGTCTTGTCACGCTCTTAAGTATATTTTATTCATTTTTTCAATTCTCTGAAGGTGTTGATGGCATAGAAACTTATGTGGAGTGGTGGATGTATGTTCCTCTGTAAGAAGTAGATTGTAGAATTGGTAGTTTGTTAAATACCAAGTGCTTGAAGAACCAGATTGCTTAATGGGTTTATGTGCCTTTGCAGGCCATCGAGGATGATCCTAGATACTGGGAAGTGATGTCATCTGCTCTATCAATTGGCTGGCTAGAAATAGTGGTTTGTACTTTTGGGGATAGAGCTTTCTATGTAATTTGATCTTGATAGTTGAAATTTGAGAATTAAGCTACCATTGCTTTTCGTTTCAGGTGAAGTTGTTACACTTACATGGTTCTTATCAACTAGACCAGCTAGGAAATCGTGAGGTTGGTAAGATCTAAGTAGTTCTGTTTGAGATTCATGCCACGCGGAGTGACTATCTACATGCTAGTACTTTTGTATATGCGCATATTCATGACTCATATTGTAATACATATTTGATGAAGTAGACAGAAAATGGTCTAGTAGAAGCCGTTGCTGTTCTCATTTCAAAAATGCCACGAATGCGTCCAAAACTAGAAGCTGGGAAATTTGGTGAATGCTTTGCAGCAAAGCCTGATTTTATGAAGGTATATGAGAAAGATGTATCAATCTTTCTCTTTTTAGTGTATCTTATGTATCACTCATCTTGCATTTTTTGCCCTTTTTGCAGACACGAGAAAGGTGGCAGTCGCAGATAAGCAAACTAGAATGCAGTGCCTTCTGGGTTCAATGTGCTCATCATCAGACCCGCGAGGGCTTGAGAAATATGTTGAAGATCATGATGGGAAATGTTGATTGCCTTTCTGCTGCAACATGTAACTGGATGGAGCTTTTTGTTTCACATTGTCTCCATCTCAGGCCATTCACGAAGGTGAACTGCTTTACCTGTTGTTAATTTAAAGTTGAGCCTTGTATTTTCTTTCTCAATCCCCGTGATTCAAATTGGTAAATGAAAAATCTAACTAATACCATGTTGCATTGCAGGGACTAGATGGCATGCATAACCTTGCCCAGAAATGTGTTCAGTCAAAGCCAGTTAACACCTCCCATAAGCTTCTGAGACTGCTTAATGGAATCCTGGGAGAAAATACTGAGGTTAGAAATAGAATTTAATCCCAATCAGAGGTGTAACTGTCCAGCTCTTTGACATCCTAATTAAGCATGGTGTAACTAAATTATACAGGTTGTGCTGGCAGTGTGTTCCAAAGACTTTGGCTCCTGGTAGGCATGACGGTCTTTACTTTGTGTTACTAACTCCATTGAGTATGCTGTATTTTTATCTATACGGATCAGGACTAGACTATTTTGTGTTTGTTGTTAGGATGGTTGCACATGCCATGGAATTATTAACAGCTGGAAGCGATGAAGGAGAAGTTCTTGTACATGAAGAGCAGCGAAACTTGGGTGGAATCAACATGGAAGAGCTCCATAGACTCGTTTATGCTCAAGTTCTTTCTTCTCATGCATTGACTTGGCAGGTACCTGTCCAGTAAAAAATAAAACTAAGCCTGCACAGAACTTATTCAAAGTGTTACCTTTTGAGTATGTTTTATGACAGCTTTCTGTTTGAAATTTTGCAGATAGCTCCTGTTTATCTATCATCGTGCGAGAAACAAGGATTAGGCTTATTAGAATTATTGTTGTACAAGCAGCCAGTTCAAGACAATCAATTGCTTATTAAGGTTTATTTATATGGTTGCTTATGTACATCTATGTCTATTCGCAATTGCTGCTTTGATTATAAGATATTGTCAAAAAGCCTTAATCTGGTACATACGTTTCTCCTGATGCAGAGTCTAGAGATTTGCCGACTATATGAACTTAGTAATGTCAGTGCTAAACTTATGAAGGTAATGTTGAAACAAAATTCGACACTTGTGTTCTCTTATCTCAAACTTTGGCAGAAATATAGAAAAACAAATTTCACCTAAGTAATCGTATTCAGATATCTGGAGTGCATCACTTGAAACATAGGAGGAAAGGGTCTGGGATTTTTTGGCTCCAGCAAGCCCGGGACGAACACTCTCTCAAAGTGATTGCTCAACAGCTGTTTGATTCTGTTGGAAAGTCCTTGTCTGATGAAAGTCTCAAGGTACATATTCTGTAAACGCTACGCCAAACAAATGTCATTTAAAATTGCCCCGTTACAATACATATGTACTTTTTAACATGCAGCAATGGGAAGGTCTGGTTGAATTGCTGGGTTCCGAATCTCAGATCTCTGGTGGTCTCGATTTTCTTCACAAGTACTAAATATCTCTCTCTGTCTTTCTTTCTTTGCCAATGATTAGGTTTTGTCAAATTTCTCGTATCATTATTATCAATTGCCATATTTCTAGGTATAGAGATTTCAAGAGATCACTGAAGCTAGTCCAGGATGGAAAAGCTATAGATGCGGCTCATGAAGCTGTTGAGAGACTTGTATCGGTGTGTAATAATACAACATCATTCTTAATCGTATTTTTCAACTTGTTTCTATTAACATTACTGTACTTTTTAATCACTACAGCTAATGAAGAGCCCTTCTACTCCTCAACGCTTCTGGCTTCCTCTGCTGCATGATTCGGTAAATAAATACAAATCTTGTTATCCTTTCCTTTGATTTGCGAAGAGAATTGCGCGACTAAGAAAGAGTTTTGTTTGTGTGTTTGTTTTACAGTTGAAGTTGTTGAATTGGCCAGAACGTTCACTGTTGAATGTAGCACAGACCAATTTGATGTTGCACAAAATACGAGAACTATCAATTGCAAGGTTAAGACCAGGCTTCATAGATTCAGACTTGTCTGCCCAAGCGGTGGGTTCTGTGAAACTTGCTCTAGCAACCAATCTCGGACGTGCTTTTCTCGAAGAATGTTAACGCCAGTTTGTACGCTAGGTTACTCTCTCTCTATATATATATATAGACATCTCGAGGTTTTGAGCTTTGACATCTATTTGTCTTCTTTTTTATTTTGATTTGACAATGGCTGTAATTTCCGTATCGAAATATACTTTAGTATCCATCATTCACTGCTGTAAAACAAAAACAAAAGTAGGGAAGACCATAGTAAAAGTTTCTTTTTATTTGTTTCTCCTGAATCACCTCTTCGGGATCAACTCCACTATCCTCGTGCCACAAGATCACTAGCTTTCCATCGTATTCCGCTGTAACAGCATTATTTAATTTAACATTAAGCCATTTCAGACAACCACCATCAATCACTTTTCTCCATGCTTTCCCCTTTACATCAAACCACATTAACGCACAACAGCCAAAGTACCAAGCATAAAGCACATCACCAACTACACACATAAACCAAACCGTATCACTCGGCATTCTTACTTTCTCCATTCTTCTTCCACCTTCACTCGGATTATATACAGCCATACCCCCAGTTTCTGCCACATAAACTTTCCCATTCAATGAAGCACTGTGCTGTATCAATATCATCAATCTTTCTTGTAATCTCTCTTCAGGACTCTCCTCAACTTTCCAACTCCGCGATCGTGTATCGAACACCTCAACTTGAATCTCCTCTTCACATCCTCCATTCACATATACCTTCCCATCGATTTCTCCCACGCCACTTTGATAAGTACGAGCCACTTTCATACTAGGACCTTGAGCAAACTCTCCAGATTTAGTATCAAGAATACAAAGTTCCCTCGACGGTTGAAAAGATCCACCAATAAAGTAAATCTCTGATCCTACAACAACAGTTGGAGATCTATACATAAAAGGATGTGAAGGAAACGAAATCGAAACTTTAACCAATCGATACCCAACCTTTTTCTTCCTCTTCTCGAGAGTGAACCAGTGGTAAGTCATACTAATAGAAGTAAAGCTATCTTCAATGGAGAGATATACAGATTTCTTGCGGTGCAAGGAACGTAGGCGAAGTAGCTCAGGGGAGTGAAGAAGGGATCTTAGGGTTTTGGAAACGTAAGAGAGGTTTAGGTCATAGGTTCTTGGAACACGAGCTAAGCAGTTTAAAATGATTTCGTCAGGTCATGAAGATAACGATGGCGAAAAAGGCAAATAATAATCATCATCATCTCGCGCTTTGGAAAATCGCTTTTTAAGTTTCTTCAATGGAGGAGGAGACATATTCCGATATTCGTATGGTGTTACTCAGGAGAAACATATGAGATGTGTGTTATTTAGCATTGCCTGTTTTTTTATCGGGCCACAACGGACCGATCCAATATAATTCCTACATAATGTAGTCTTTGAAAACTTCAATTTTTGTGAGTTTATACCGATCAAATACGGTTTAATATAATTATACATTTATGTTGAAGTCGAATCAATTTAAGGCACATTTGTTAGCACTAAATTAATGATATAGGCTACAAAGTCAATGGAGGAGACATATTCGTATGGTGGTGTTAATCAATAATATGAGATGTGTGTTATTAGCATTGTCTGTATTTATAGCATTGTCTTATTTCATGAAATGATTAGGAAAAAAAAGAAGGGAAAATCTGATTTTTATGAGTCATGCCGGTTTAATCCGGTTTAATATTGAATCTATATCCAAACCGAAATCAGATTGAAAAACCATTAGGATCGAACCGGAACTGGACTGTCGAGGGACATATCTATCCGATACATTGGTTTCGTGTTGCGAGAGAGAGAGTTTCAGCTTTTTGGCTATGGCGACTAGAGCTTTGCTCACTATTATATCTGCTTCTCCAAATCGCTGTTTCATGTTAAAGACACAACAACCTTCAATTTTGTCTTCTTCGAGCCTCCGTTTTCAAAGAAACAATAGAACAGCTCGAAGTCTCTCGTCTGACTCAAATTCGTCCGCTCTTGAGCCACCGGACGTGTCTCGTCTGGCTGAGTCAGCTCGAATCTCTCTCACTCAAGCTGAGGTTCTAACCCTTTATCTCTTTCGCCTTCTCAGTTTGTGGTTCTTACACTGTTTCCATTTTTCTGGCAGATTGAGGAATGTGAGCCTAAAATTCGTCAAGTTATCGACTGGTGATTACTCTTACCTTGTCTTCATCTTGTGTTTCTTTCAAGATTGTATTAATAATGGATCCTGTGTTATCTTGGAAATTGTAGGTTTGGGAAGCTTCAACAAGTTGATGTTAACAGTGTGGAGCCAGCAATTAGAGCAGGTTTGAGTCTTGACTACTGATAAATTTCACAACTGTTCTTCTCTAGTTTGGTATATTTGGAATTCTTATGTTCATGTGCGTCATTTCTGTTAGAATCAAAGTATGGAGTGTATTTTGAACTTATCTTGCCATTGGTTGGATTTCTTATTAAATCAATGGGAGAAACTAGTTTGTAAGTAACATTTGTAGCATCCATCTCGCTTATTGTGAATCATGAGTTTGTTCCTGGTTTGAGTAGACCTATGTTACAGATTGTTATAGCTAAAGTTGTTTGGAGATTAGGCTTTCATTTATATTAGTCTCAGTAGTCTAAACATATCCTCTGGGTAAAATATGAGGCATATGGATTCACTGTATTTAGTTATCAATCTTGATCGTTTTGGTAATCAGGAAGACAAGTGTCTGTTTCAATGTCTTGATATCCTTACTTATCTAAAAGAGAATACTTGCAGAGATGGAAGGTGGAAATCTGCGAGAGGACGCTCCTGAAATATTTGAGAACAGGTTTGATCTTCTTACTAGTACTCTCCATGTGGAATAGTAGAATGAATTTGGATTTTAAGATGGTTTTGCTTACTAAAGTTGGGATCTTTGATTATCTTAAACAGGGAGGGTATAAGAGCTTCCATTCCAAGTTTTGAAGATTCATATATGAAAGTCCCTAAAGTATTAAACAATGAGTGATAATGATATGCCAGGTAATGTACTCTTATCCACAGAGGAGTAATCATAGTTTGCCGCTTATGATCTTACCTTATAAAAGAATGCTCATTGATGTTTGTTGTGGGTGCTTGTGTCTCTTCGATGTGCAGCTTCTTGGGGGGTGTATATGGCTCCAGAGATTCCTTCTCGGCTCTGGTTCTTTTAAATTGGTTAGGAGAGACCAAAGTTGCCTCAAAATTGTCAAGTCTCGGTTGTGCTATTGCTTTACAACATTCAAGTGTATGGAACCAACACTCTTAAACATTTTGAATAGAAAGGTGCTCATAGGCTGGGCCATTTTGAGCTCAGGCCGTCTTGAATCCAGTGCGTTTTAAGTTTGGTCGGTTATGAATCCGGACTGACCTGTATTGCTCGACAGTTGACAAGACCATAAACATGTCCATAACATTAATAATCCTGATCCTTTCAACTTGTGTATAATGACAAGAGTTTATCAATCACCAATACCATCTCTCTTAACTTAAAAACAGCAAAACAAACATCCCAACCCGGATCATCTGAGAGATCCATCAATGTTAACAAAAAACAAACACAAGATGGATCTTGCCCCGGGAATCAAATAAAAGCTGTGTGTTCCCAATCTTTCAGGATTATTCTTTCCTTTTTCCTACATTTTCCTAAGAGTTGTTAGCTATATTCACCTGAAAAATCTTTGAATCAGCTTGTGCACAAACCAGAAGACGCCTTTGAAAAATAGCTCCCTTCACCGTATTTTGTATAATTAATGGTTTGATTCATGTCTTACGACTGCCAGAAAAGCTCAGAGTCATCACTGTACAAGGAGTAATCTTGTATCTCGAGGTTCGCAACGTGCCAGTTTACAAGTTGGGATTGCAGGACTTTGCACAAAAACAACGCCACTGGGAATATCCACCATTCGTTCTCGTCCCTACGAGAAAATGAAATATGTAAAGGTTAGTTGATGATATGCAAGAAGGAAAGTGTGGTTAGGTTTGAACTTGTAGGTGTTTCTCACATGCTAATGTTCCATGGTTGGAGATAGGGAATCTTTTTTCCAGCTGATGAGCCATGATAGTGAACATATCCACACACAAACGCAACAATCTGCGAAAACCCACCAACACAAAAGATGTTTTAATCATGCAAACGGAATTTGCAGAAACTAGACAAGGTGAATTTAAAGGTTGTAAGAAGTAGCATTTGCAAAAAGAGATAAGTACTTACGACATTGACCAAAGATGTGACGTTCCACAATGCATAAACTCGTGTGCGACCAGCAGAGCGCCTTGGTCCATGGCTAAACAAAGCACTGACTCCAGCAGGGAATGGGAAGATGATGCCAAGAGGTAGAATAAACAAAGCAAGAAAAACATCCAGCAAAGATATCGAGTAGAGTTGGAGCAGCGTGAGTAACATTAGAGTTAGATCTCCTAGGAGTAGCACCGAGATAACCAAACCGACCAGATCCTGTCAACAAGTCGGAAATGTACGGATTTCAAAACCCAAGAAAAAGAAGGCTAGCATCTTCGAAGCAAAGAAGGAATCACAGGGAGACTTTAGTTACCTGATGACCAACAGGTTTTGTGTTATGAATCAAGAAGGAGACGAGGGAAAGAACATCTTTTTCTTCTTTCAGATATTGTAAGCTACCAATGTCTATGATTTCTCCACAGTCTCGATGCCTAACGTGGTTAATCGGACTTCTTGGGGAGTGTATGAAATGCAAATTCTCCCTAAAATCACCATAGCTGTTTTCAATTTGTGTGCCCCTGCATTTCAAAAACTCAAGACGTCAGGATCTTTTACAATAATGTGCATGTCAAAATAACCAGCAGCGAGAATCTAAGTGATATTTCTTACCATGGATGCTGCTGTTCTATTTCATCAACACTCCTTGCTGATACCACTTCATCCACAGTGGTGTAAACAAGGATTCCATACTGGCAAGACGATGAAGTCGATACTTGAAACCTAGCTAGGTCGACACGTACACCATGTCTTTTCAAAGCAGGGTTTCCATGAGTTTCAATCCATCTCATAACCGAGCGAAATGTGGACCTCAGTTTTCCTTGCTGAACCAGACGCAGCTGAGCATTCAGACCAGCAACAAAGCGGTACCAAGTAGTTGGTGGAACCAACTATAAAAAGGGGATAAATTCCAGTGATCAATGCATGTGAAAAAAGAAAAGACCACTCCCAGACAGATCAAACCTATATGAAACAACAAACCGACCTGGCTCAGAAGACTGGTCAGAATATCATCACTCTGGAGTGAGAAATAGGCCATGTAACTTCCATCACCACCAAAAATTAAAGGCATTGGAAGTCTTTGATGAACTGGAGGAGGAAGATCGCTTCTTTTTTCATCGCCACCAAGGAAGAAATCGAGATGAGCCAACATTAAATCAGGAGAAGCAGCTACCTGAACATTCACATCATAAATTCTCATAATTCTTATACCAGAATCCTTTTTCCCACAATGAAATACAACCTTGATTTCAATAAAGAAACTTCACTCTCTTGACTAAGAGTGAATGATTCTCCTATCTATCTTGCTAAGTAATTTAAGAATATGTTAAGATAGTCAGTAGAGTGCATCGATAGTAGATTGAATGTCTTACCTTTAGTCCCTCGTATAGAGCCCTTGAACGACAAGAACGTAGACAAGAATGGTCATATTCAGATCGAACAAAGTCACGGAGTTTCTGAAATTTCATCTTCCGACGTGATTGCTGCCATGACCATGCAAGAGGATAGACAAGAACTGCAAGCATGATGTAAATCGCACCCTCCCACCACTGGTACGTAGCTATGGCATTGATTTCATCAACAAATCCATTAAACGCAGCCTCATACCTAGAAAAGAAAATCAAGGATAAGGTTATTCACAAACAACTATCAGGGCATGGATATACTTATTCCCAAAAGGTAACAATCAACAGCTAATAACTAACTTACACAATCTCTTTTATTTCCTCTGGAGGTGTATGAGAAAGATGCCATGGGTCACTGAAAGTATTAGGGCCTAAGAAATAGATTCTATGCATGTGGCCCTGTGATTCCTCCACTCTACTTGTCTCCATCACCTGAATAAGATAAACAAAAATATTATATATAACATGAGCATCCGAAGAGTTTGTCAACTGGGACACAGTTTAAGGTGTGGAAATTGATTGTTGCTATATAGCCTAGCAGAACATAGTGCCTTTATAATTATATACAATTTGCTAAACCAATATACCAAAAAAGGGGATTATAACCGCATATCAGAACCTATTTTAAAGAAAATCATTCTTTCTTTTGACAGTCCATTCCTAGACTTATCTGTCAAAAAGACCCTCTAATAACAACAACAAAACTCTCTGTCATGAACCCTTATGTTACGTTCACGTGATATTCAGCTGAATTCACTCAGATGGGTTTAACTTTTACAAGCAAAATCAGCAGGGCGCATTGAAGGGACTCAAGATAAAAGATAAAGACAAAGGAAAACCTCATTCAATGACTCAAGGAACGGAAATGAGTGATCGATCTGAGAGCCATGATGGGGTGGGGCAGCCCCGTGTGCCTCCTCACCACTAACAAATTTCATTCGGGCGACGCTAAAAACAAGTGCTAGTAGAAGGAGCACAACTACTAATAGAATACCAAACAACCAGGGTCCGCCAAATGTGTATATCAACTCTTCAAGGGTAGTATAACAGTGTGGCATGTGGTATCTATCCGATACGCATTGATATGGACAAGGCGTTTCGGTAACACCACCTGTCAAGATACAAGAAAATCACAACAAATTTTTTGTATCAGGCACTGAGGATTATAACACACAATATGACAGGAAAAACACATCACACCAAAAACCAATATCCCTCATTAAATATGGTCTTTCCGTTCATTTGGAGTTGAAGTCATGTGATTCAAAAAGGCATAGACTGATCTCTATTTCCTATACAAAAGTACCTCGAACAGTGACATACACAGCACGATGGGGAATCTCACTAGCCGTACAAACATGACAAAGAGCTTTATCAGATCCAGTAACATTCTTGTAGGTGCCAGCAGGGCATTCCTGCAGAATATTGAAACATGTAGATCGTTGAAGCGTGTTAAACCAATGAAGTTAGAATATAAGCATTAACTGAAACCAATATGAATACAATCAAAAGTGCTATGATGCACAGTAACAATAACACATGATACATGTTCAACAGTACCTCGCAATATAGGCCATAAAGCCCTTCTGGACAAGCTTTACCAGTCAAAGTTCCATTCTCTCCAATGTTATCTTCAACGATACCCATCCCTCCTCTGCAATTAATTGTAAAAATCACATATCATGGTCTAAGAACTTATTTAGAAAAGAAACTAGAGCGCTTATAACTAACAACGAATAAATTGTGTTTCCATCACAGAGTTCCCAAAATAAACTCTCATTGTATATTAAAAAAAGGTCGTTTGTGGATGAACTTCTTATAACAAACCTTACGTATACTTCCCCCTTTACTTTAGCAACAGGATGATAGACATCACCAGTAGGAATGTCTGACCAATGGAAATGAATCCTTCCACCACTTCCTCCACCACCTCCCTTAACACTACCATTTCCTCCAATACTAGAGAGAATCGCAGACTTTCCTATCTCAAGTGCGCGCAAGAATAAAAGCACGGTTCCACCAGAACCACCACCAGGTCCTAGACTTGAATTGCTTATGGCTTTTAGCGTCTTCCTGGGACTTTCACCATCAGTTGTTATTGAGCCCTCAAGTGACAAGCTTGAAAGTGGATGCTCAAGTGAACCAATCACTTCACAAATTGATGCACATAAAAAAAATAATCATTAGGAAGAAACAAAGTTCAGTCTTCAGAAACAGGTACGCACTATCTGAATTTTTTAATATATCAAATGCCAGAGTTTCCATTGAGCCCGAGTAAAATGAAAGTACACTCTCAGACTAAAACTGCATATCATGACTTACCAATGATTCCTCCACCAGCAACTGAATCTGCCGACTCTTCATTTCCACTTCCACTACCAAGTTCACAAGGTAAATTTGGATTTCCATAAGAATCACCACCCTCAATACATGTATGATTGTAACACCCGCTTCCACCTTTACCACCATGTCCACCACCACTCCCAATACCGCTTTCCAGAAACGTACCTGTTCCAACTCCACCTTTGCAGCCTGTGTGCACAATTAAATTTCTTAAAAAAACTGATTCACATCACAATAAGAATAACAGAAACTACACACAATCAGGGGAATCATTTAAATGAGCATGTGTATTTACCCATCCCGTCTGCAGTTATTGTTCCAGAAGAGCGGACAAGTACCGTTCTTGCCAGATGGAAATGGATAACAGATCCTTTGATGAGACCTTCAACAGCAATATCCTCAACTCGGCAGATCTGCAGCCCAGACCAGTTAGAACATGAAAAACACCTTTTATCATTATGTTTTCTTAAAAAAAAAACAGGCACCTGAAGTGTGAATGAAAGGGATGAATTGACATTGCAATCCTCGGGTGGGTGGAGTAGTTCAACAGGGCAATCTTCACGTTGACAGTAAAGCTTTGGAGTGCTTTGAAATGAACATAAAAGTTTCACAGGCTCAGTACAACACAAAATACTAAAAAGACAAAAGACTTATGTGGAAGGATCATTCGAACCTTCAGAACTTACAGGCCACCAGTTGACGCATTCTGCAAAGGAGCACGCAACGCCGCTCCAGCTCCAACCTTCATGAATAATAGAACTAGATGTTGGTAAGGAATACCCTTATTCTTCCTACAGGTTCATATGTCCCGAATATAGAAAAGAGCTACACTTTTTTACTTTCTTTAAAGAGAGTGACGAAAATGATTTTTAGTTCATCCGTTATACGCTCAGAGCAACTTAAATGAAAGATTCAATTCTGTACCAAGTCAAACTAAGTAGAACAACAGCTTTCTGAACCTCCACCCACAAAAGGTAACAAAGTCCACAAGAATGGCAAAAACAGAAGGATGTAATGCATTTTTCTTTACCTTGATACTATAAAACAGAGACAAAATCAGGCGCTGTGCTTCAATTGTATCTCCCGTGCCTGTTAGATCCAACAGACCCTGTCCATGTACTCCGAGGTTTCCATTGGATTGTATCACAGATGACTCCTAAATGAAGGAAAAGAGCATAGAGTAGAACGTCAAAGTTGCTTACAAATTCAGCAGCACAACGGAAAAACGGATTATTTGATTAAAATACCTTGAGCGCCAACAGATTACTAATTTCGAGCATTGAAGTTCCTAATATTGTCACTCCACCGCCATCTATAAACATTCTTGACTTAAACAGCAAGAACACTTTCACTGTCATACGTAAAGCCCCAAACACCTGATATAGCAAAGAGATTAGTACAGTATGTAGAAGAAAGGAAAACATTTCATCTTTTCAAAATTAGCTGGGTACCTTGATACCAGAATTACTCATCAGGAGTTCCTCAGCAAATAATTCAAATTCAGAAGAAGCATAACGTTGTAGACCAAAGTTCAACTCTCCACCATTTGACATACTTATCAATCCCTGAACCTGTAACACCGGTAAAATGTGTAAATTTCCTTAGGACCTACAACAAAATTCTCGGAGGTTCTAACCGAATTTAATCACAGGATCTCATCATTCCGAATTTCTACCAGAAACGAACAAGATATCAATTAATTGATATAGAAGAGGGAAAAGATAAATTCAAAGGTGAACATCATCCCAAGCAGAACTTCTACAAAGTTACTCCTTGGAGGAAATAAAACTGTTTATACGTAATTTCACATGGCTTCATTGACCAAAAGATGATGCTACAAAATCAAGATTCTATCTCATTTTCACAAACCTGGACACGGCTCCAGCGCAAGGGGACAGCAACTTTTGCCATATTTTGGATATACAAATTAGTGAAAAGGCGATGGTAAGGGAACTCCAAGAGAAGAGTGTCAGTATATGTTGTCTTATTGTCGTTGTCAATAGTTAAGCTCTGTGAAATAGCATCATACAGAGTCCCAGCAGCTCCAGCATTCTCTGGACAGCCAAAACTATTACCTCCTACAAAAAAGATAAAATTCAAATCAAAACCAGTTATCAAGAAACTTCACAGCAGAGATTCATCACAATATCTATTGAAAGCAAAAGATCTTACGAAATGATTAAATACCCAAACTGAAACTAACCATGGATAAAGATTTTTGGTTCAGAATGGCGGCTGTATATATTAACCGATACCCGTCCTCCACCTCCACCAGCATAACCATCACCTCCACATGCACTAATCCGACCATTCCCCGTCCTGTGGCATCAACCCAAACAGTATTTTCAGAAGTAGATCTAGAACCAAGTTTGCAACTAAACACAGATCAACCAAAGCCATAAAAAATCTATCCGAGCATAAAACAAAGATATCAATACAGAGAGGAGTGATTACTAACAATAAATGCAAACTAAAAAAGTTTGAAGCTTTCTAAGATCCATTCCTCACTCTTCACACTGCAAAAACCCCACTTTGTAACTCCTAAAGCTAAAAACAGTATACGGTTCCCAAAAAGCAAAGTACAATACTAATCAAGGACTCATCATAATAGGCAAGAAACTTTATATCCTAAAACAACCTAAGACCTTACACCAACCACTAAATATGTGGGAGCCAAAAGAGTCAACTGATATTTAATTTCTCCCTAAACTCCACAAAACTAATACAAAGCCTAAACAAATCAAAACACCTCCATATTAAAGAAAGAAACAATCCATTAGATGATCATTAAAACTAAAGAAAAGTAAACAAAAGTGTGAAAAAGACAAGAAAATATTTACATTTTATGAGCCATAAGGAAGATGCTTCCACCGGACCCACCACCACCTTTAACTCCACCACTATCACCATCAGCCAAAACGCTCCCGTTTAACCAAACATACCCTAATACCTCCATCACCACCGTCCCGCCGCCACCTCCACCGTAATCAACCTCATTACTCGTCGACCCACCACGGCTCCCAAACACCTCCGGCTTCTCCAAATCCTCCCATCCATAAGCATCACCGCCCCAAACATCTTCCGGTAACCTCCTCGTCGTATCCGTAAGACAACAAGCTCCTCTCCCACCGTACCCTCCACCAGCTCCGTCCACTCCTTGCGGCGTTCCGCTGCTCCCCGCAGGTGGCTTCCCGCCTAACCCCGTCGTGTTAACCGACGAACGGGAGGCGAAATCGGCGTTTGCCGCAGAAAGATTGAAACTTCCGGCGATGATCGTTGAGTTGTCGGAGAGTGAGAAGTTTCCGGAGATGTTGACTGTAATGGAACATCCTAAGGGTTGACAAAGTAATCTCACGTTTGGTAAGATGTTGAGGTTTCCTTTACCGGAGATGTAATAGTAGTCTTGTGTGAGATTCAAATCGGCCACGAGTTTACATGTTGAATCTAATGAACCTACACCACCTAAATCATCTACACACGAAACCCTCGTCGGAGAAGGAGATGGGGAAGGAGAAGGTGACGGTGGATTGTAATCTCCGGCGATTGATTTGGGATTTGTGGAGAAGAGACAGAGGATGAAGAAGAAGACGAAAGGGAAACAGAATCTCACCATTGGGATGTGAAATCAAACGATGGTTACAAGAAAAGGAGACATTTTTTAGATGTAACCGTTGCGTCTCTCTATGATGAAAACAAAATTAGAAATTGGAAAAAAACCCAGATTCGAGAAACAGAGGATTTTGTAAGGAAGAAGAACAGAGTGCTCTGGTTTCTCTGTTTCTAGAGAGAGAGAATTTGTGTAGAGAGAGAGAGAGAGAGCAGAGAAGAAATGAAGCGAGAGGCGCGCTTTGTTTGGTGAAGAAGTTTTTTCTTTTTTTTTGAGGAAAGGGTGAATAAGAGAGCTTTGGTGTTTACACGTGAGACTTTCTTTTTTTGTTTAAAACCACTTAGTTTATGACATGTGTTTGATCTAAACCAACCACATTTTGAGTTTAATGGGTTGTGTTAAAGGTAATGTCTTTACTTTAATTTTGGTTAATTAATGATAATTGCATGACTTTTATTAAAAAAAAATTGTTAAATGATGTATTGTCTATTGAAGATGACTTTGGGGGTTTCTTACGAGTTAAGATGTTAGAATTTTGACACGTTAGCAATACGGTTTTTACTCTCTCTATTTTGGAAGCTTTGCTAGTTGTTTGAGTTTGTTAGCGGTAATCCGGATTACGTGAGGCCCGTTGTCGATCTTTTCTATTTTGTTAGGTGTTGAATTCGACGGTTCACTCTTCACTGTTTTCATTTGGTAGCTACTGCTAGTGTTGGACAAAGATTTTAAATCCAGCTAAAAATAATAGAACGGAGAATAATAAATCAATCAAAGGATTCCTAATTTATAATATTATTATTTGCTTGGACTGAACCGAGAACCAAATGGATATGTGAAACACAAATTAATCCAAATATAATTTTAAAACTAAATTGGATATATTGAATAAAGTTTTTACAGTTTTATGTATTAATTCAGTTAGTTTGTATTTGTTCAAATATATTCGGAAAAAATAACCAATTTGATTATATCGTTTATATTTTCACAATTCAATTCAATAATTAGATATAATTTTGGGCGTTGGAGACCTGCTTTGTTATAATTTACCAACGAGTTTAGGATTAAATTATTTTTATATTTTTTTGTAATTTGGATATTGTTAGATAACTGAAGAAAACCGTACCCAAAAAAATGTGTTGATTCTCATTAATTTTACCAAAACCCTAAAATACTCGAATGAAATCGCAAGATACTTAGTATCATAATATCCAAATTAAATCCAAAATGTTCTACCTAAACCAAATTCGAATGTCCAGTCCTAGTTCATGCCTTTGTTGTTCCAATCCTGAAGAGTAAACTTTTTCCCGTTAATGTTTATGATTAACTTGATTTGTAGAGTTTGTTCCTTAAGATTTTTTTTTTTTCTGCATGTGATTTTGAAAACTTTTGTTTCTAACATTTTTGTTTTGTTTCGGACAAAGTGTCTATTTTCTACTGGTTCATGATTCTACTGAAAAGGACAAGAAAAATTATAATAATTGTTTCTCTAACTGAAATAAAAATTAATTGAAGCTCAAAGAATATATATATGTTCTATTAGAATTTACTCACAAGATTTACTATAGAGAAACTAATTTTTTAATAAGAAAGTCAAACAATTTTCCGTCCTAATACTCTTAGTGCTACTTTATCCCAAATTCGGGAAAAAAATATCAAAGACATAAAGTTTTATTTTTGCCCAAAAAAAAAAACATAAAGTTTTATTTAGTTCGTAGGAGAGCAAATCATATGCTACAGATTTTTTGTCAGAGGTGCAAGATTTTTTTTTGTATCATGTGATGATTTATGTTGTGATATAGAATCCATTGTTGATTTGTATATAAGTTTTAGTTTGATGAAAAATTATTTGTTTTGGTTCATCTGTATTTATGTGATTGTGGATGTCCTGGTCCTATTTTTTTTGTATTCTAAGACGACGACAAAAAAATGTAAAGAGTTTCAAATCGCAAACCCTTATCATGAATCAATTTCGCAAAACAAATATCATGACCTTTTCTCCAATTTTTCCAAAGGTTCAAGATTGGTTTCGTGTTGCCAATTGACATGCAACTTTCAATGCTGTCGTTTAACACAATAATGTTTACACTGAAATCAGATTTGTATGTATTTTAGCTAGACAAAGATGGTTCTATACTTTTTCGTTAATCAGATTTTCTGTATTGTATTCATTATGGTTGAAAGAAGTTAGAAGACTAGTCACGAGACAAAGAAAAATACTTCACTTTAATACGTTCAACAGATACATAATGTATCCACTTGCTGTTGACCGTTATAGGACAAATTTCCACAAAACAATATCCACAAGTCAAAAGATACACAAATTTAATTTTCAACTATATCATATCATCTTTCTGAATTAGATATTTGGTCTGCGTTATACACGACCCTACAAAATTAATTAGAAACTTGAAATAGAGTTTACAAAATAAAATATCAAAGTAATTAAGGACATGAAATTTTTTGGCGAAAGTGATAGTTTAACGGTTAATCAAAGAGGGACCAAAGAAAGACTACTCATTTTCTAATTATTTATCTTTCGTACTCTACTACAAGAATGTAGAAAGTACTTGTCATGTTTAATCATAAAAATATTGATTACATAAACCAAAAGCATAATCATAAAAATATTGATTACATAAACCAAAGGATAATGAGAACAATCATATGAAAGATATGACGGACGTACAGATCACTTTGGATATGCTTTTTTAGTTGTTTAGAATTGTTATCAGTCATGCATTTATAGAATTCTTACACACAAGATTACGAAATTTTTTAGGTCAATTTATTCTGGGTATGCATGGGTTTGGTTTTTTCAGTATTCGAATTCAGATATTTAAGATTTTATAAGAGAATTGAAGTATTTTTTTTGGTTTGATTCGTATCTAAAATAAAAATCTTATTTCAATTTATTTAGAGAACCGAAAGAACTAAATAAATCATTAAAATAAAATAAAAATAAAAAAATTAAAATCGAATAAATCGAACCAAAACTTTAAAAACTAAAAACCTGAAAAAATCGAACTAAAACTTATAAAATTACTAAAATTTATCAACTAAACTTTATAAAATGAATAATAATGATACAAAGTTAAACTAAAATTTACCAACTAAATATGATCTAGTGAACCAAAACACACAAAATACTAGAAATAAGTTGGATATGTGTAATAGATTACGAATGTATAAGTTTGGTTTCATTTGTTTTTTTTTTTATTTTGGATATTATTCAAAACCGAACTAATATCCATAGATTCCAAAGTAAAAAGAATCATTAGGTTCTTTTCTAGTTTTTGAAAACGAACCAATATTTTTTCTTGGGTGCTGGGTGAAATGTCCATACCTAATTTTTTTCATACACCAAGTTCATGGAGACAACAGTGAATGGTTATAATTGTACCATGTTTAATATCATTTTTTATCTTGTCTAAAAGAGTTCAAGATGTTTGAATATAAAATACATTAATAAATGATGTATCGTCCATTTTTGGAATATGTTTATCGGAAATAGAAA
Source organism: Aurinia saxatilis (assembly GCA_900406295.1). Classification (NCBI taxonomy): domain Eukaryota; kingdom Viridiplantae; phylum Streptophyta; class Magnoliopsida; order Brassicales; family Brassicaceae; genus Aurinia; species Aurinia saxatilis. The sequence continues at coordinate 26,262 of OVAP01001036.1, forward strand.
AATAAATAACAAGAAAAGAATATACTCTGGGATTGATTGGGGACGAAGATATGTACATATGTGTACGTACGTGTGGCTTTGTCATCGTTACGAAACCGACATGGTGCCAAATGGCAAAGACATGAGATTGACTTTTTGTTCAACGTGTTTGGTTGTTGAGGTTGCGTGTTTGTGTCTCTCCACTTCCACGCACGAGCTTTTTATTTATTTATTTATTAATCTTTGTTTCGATTGAAAAAAGGAACAAAGCGTAGCATTGGAGAAAAACTTTTCTATATGTGTTATTTTCAATAGATGTATAACGTGTGTTTTTCTATATACAGAACGGGATGTTTGATTTAATTTGAATGATCTGATTTTCACATTTTATACACGACGACTATACCAGATACGTGAGTTCAATGGGGTTACAGCATAAGTATGTTTACTGTCCAACATGAAAATGAATCGGTCTAACATTTCTCCTTTCAAAACCTTAATTCTGAAAAATCATAACTACAAATTCATTCAGAATCTTTACAATCATTTGAAATNCTGAAAAATCATAACTACAAATTCATTCAGAATCTTTACAATCATTTGAAATTCCACAAATATACTCCATCCATCTTTTAAAGAGTGTTGTTTTATACTTATTTTTCTATTTCACAAAAAATATCGTTTTTATTTTCCAATATAACTTTTAATACATACCTAATTTAACCTCAGAACAAAAAAAATATAAACAGTCAACTTATTTTAAGAGCATAACAAAACTTTTAATATGTTTTATTAATGGATTGACTTCGTAGATAGACATGTACTATGGTCACGCAATTTGTTTGACCATGAACTTTTCGTCTCTTCATTTTACGTCATGAACTTTTTTA
>OVAP01001037.1:0-27125 GCA_900406295.1 Aurinia saxatilis
ATGAATGCAAAACAAGTATGAAAAAGGGCCTAAAATGCAACATATCAACTATTAAGCAAATAGCTATGTGATCAAGCAATAAGCAAAAGAAAACGATAAACAAGACAAGAACAATTTTTTTGCTTTGTTACCTTAACTCATTTCCCAATGGCTAAGGTAACAAAGCAAAAAAAATTGTTCTTTCAAGCATTTTATCAAACACTTTGTAGGTGTGAGAAATGTATATCATCTATTTTTAAGTGATTAAGGATGAAATAACATTAAGCACACAAGTTGTTTAAGGAAACCGAAATACTAACAAAAACCCACAAGTTCAAGCACTAATTAGCCATTAATCTACCAAACTCATCAATCAATAAAAAGACTACTCACTCATCATCAAAGAAACAAAAGAAATTAAAAGACTAATCATGGTTAAAAGAAGAAATTAATAGTTTTGACAAACCAAATATCAATCCTTCAAATCTTAAGAACAAGATCAGTATTACAAGAGAGTTTAAGGTTTTTGATAATGATAAAGTTTCTCTCTAAAAAATACATTCAAAGAGTATTTATAGGCAAAAGTGGATAAGTTAACAAAAGTCAACCGAAGTCAACACAAACACAAGAGAACGGACTCCAGATCGGACACTCCATATCGGGCTGGGGTCCGATATGGAGGATTGCCAGAAATCCGGGATTTTATTCATTTCTTCATGCTTCTCAGATCGGGTCACCAGATCGGTGACCGATCTGGAGAGCAACTACAAAATCAGTAGTTTCTTCTTTTTTTCTCCTCCCACATCGGACTAGGAAATCGGACCACGCACCTGTTATGACTCCTTCTTCACTTCCTTTGCTCCATTCCTTGCTCATTTGTCTATCTTTCATAAACTCCATCCAAGCCTTCAACATGTTCCACAAGCTCTAATAGATATCTAAAACATGCAAATATGCAATACAAATGCAAGAATGCAAGACACAAATAAATATGAGCTATCATGCAAAATGTGACAAAATGCATAACAAACTAACAACAAATTCATGATAAATGAGACTTAAAGGATAGAAAACAAGGTTGAAAACATGCTCAAAACACAATGTATCAAGAGTGCGGACAACTAACCTAGTAACACTTGTAAACTTGGAGTGTCTTACAATAATTGAGGAAAGAAATGGATCTCCAACACGGGTCCAATACCAAAAGGCCCAAATAAAAAGCAACAAACAATGATAACTTGGAAATGCTTTAGTTGCTTGATCTTGAATCCACAGTAAGGTGGTCTTGTACCCAAACTGGGCTTTCCTGAAGTATATAGGACTGGTGTCTATGCTCCGATGTGACACTCATTGCAATCGCTTGAGCTGGTGTATTCGGAGACGAGGGAACCAAACATATTAGCCATTGGTTGAATCCTTGTAGGAGGCCCCGGATGTTGTCGAAGATATGAGCAAACCGCGGGAATTTATGACGATTCAATATAACTTGCGATAGTAACTCTGAGGAATACTAAAAAATTACATATTGATATCGTAAATCATGGATAATAGCCACCGCCCGTAGTAACTAAGATAAGCTTCAATCTTTGTGTGTGTATATATGAGAAGGCTCTCTTACTGTGATGAAGAACTGTCCCTTCTTGATTCCGAGTTATCTAAGCAGCACCAAAAGTACGTTGAGAGTTAACCCATGAGACTCCACTGTTGCATTTAATCACTGGACTAGATGGAGCTAGCAACCTATTCTCCAGAGGGCGATTGTGTGGAATTGAATTCCAAGTCACAGAGACCTGTGTGATTGAACAAGCCATATTTCAGCATCTTTCAATGCTTGTGCCAAACTGAAGTGTGGATTAACCCGTTTGTGATCGAAAACAAATGTTTTGCAAGCCTTCCACAGTTGTCACATGATCCAAGGAATAGGTTGTACAGTTTGATGAGGGGTTGTAGGTGAGGAACCACAATGTAGGACGTGAAAGAAATTTAAAAACACTGATGTAGTTGAATATCCAGCCGGTGGTGGGGGAATGTTTGCCAAATTACAGACTTGTTGAGCTATAGTACAATTAAACAATATATGAGCGATGGATTCAGTACCATTCTGTGCAAATTGTATCCATGACTAGACCACGAATTTGCAACCTCTCTTTAACTGCAAGTCCTCCTGAAAAGGCTTCCAAGTAAACTGCCCGATATTAGGCTGCGTCTTCAACTTCCATAGACGAGACCACACGAATTTCTCTAAAGGCGACATTGGTGCTACGTTATTAAAGATTTTGGACGAATAAGTCCCACTCTTAGTCAGACCCCAAATAGACAAGCTCTTTACAAATGGTATTTATAAAAAAAAAAATCTTAAACACAAAATAATTTTTAATTATGGGGCCTATTATACAGATAAGGTGATTTTACATGATTGATATACAATAGGAAAATGACAAATAACATTGACCGGGAAGAGCGTATAAATGTATAATATTTGTGGCATGTTCAAGAGGTAGAAGAAGATGCAGAGTTAGTGGAGACGTTGGAGATCAGCCTTACTTCATAGAGATTCTCATTTTCTCCTTTACCTTGAAAAACATTTTCTTATGATTCAGAAATAAATTGAAGAGAAGAAGTTAAAAATATGAATGGAAAACTGACCAACAACCACTTACCGATTTCTGCAGTGATGTTTGGTCCGAAGAAGGAAGTGAATTTCGCCTATCAAAACAAATTTTTTTAAGATTTAACGGATAAATTTCAACAAAATCTTTATGTTTGAGTACTTCTTAGAGACTACATTTGATGAAACCAAAGCAAATAAGGTACGGGGTAAAGCTCATTAGCCGGTTTTGTCAATTTAAGTATCTAACTCCTACCTGTCTTTGTTCGAAATCTGACAACTTTAGAGCTTTGGCCTCAAATACAAGTACCAGGCAGTAACGACCATCGGCAGTGACCTGCGGACAAAACTCATCGAAAATGATCCAGGTCAGTGTTATTGCATCGGTGTCCATGTCAACTGCAAGTAAAAAAGAAAAAAGAAAAAAGAAAAAAAAGATCTACATATGCAATTCAAATAATAATATGATGTAAACGAAGAAGTTTACCTCTTCCTTTATCATCTGTAAGATAGGTGCACTACGTCGTGGGATTCCTCCGCCCTAATGCAAACAAAAGGAAAAAAAGAAAAGAAGCAGCCAGACCAGTTAAAGCGGAAGAAAAGTGTGTTTTGATTTAATAAGATAGCTTACCAGTCCATATTGGAAGATCCGTTTAAGTGCTTCTTCCAAATGTTGTTCATCTCCATAACGGTATCTTGTGACATCACTTCTAACCTAATAAAGATTAATAAAATAAATAAAACCTCATGAGAAGTACGCTTAACATCTTATGTGAACTGGCTTCGGAGAATAGACTACAAGGGAAAATAAAAGGAAGATTTGTGTGTAAATAAGACCTTCTGCAAGTCTGTTAACAAACTACACTGATATCAAGTTACCTTTTAAGATTGAATTGTCAAATATTAATGACAAAAACTAACACTCCTATGATTATGTGTCTTGAGTTTTAGAGATTTATGTAATAGAGAAGAGATGAAGAAGTATCTATAATCAGATTGAAGGTACTCCGGCAATTATGTAGAGCAAAGAGAACTACCTGCGTTAAAATAGGAGTAGCACAGCTTTCCCTAAGCTTTACAGCATCTGAGTAGCTCAAGCAAGGAACTGGTTTGAGTTCTGCGTACTGCAAAGAAAGCAAAACAGACCGTAGGATGCTAAAACAACCAAGCATTACAGCTATCCAACATAATCCAGTATGAGGGAGATGAGAATGAGAAATAAAAATGAAGAGCAAAAAGCGTAAGAAACTCAAGAGATGCATACCTTGAGTGCCATTCCGATTATAGCAAGGGGAAATCCATATGTTAGCATCAGAGCAGACCACTCGGATCCAGGAAGGATGTTAAAATAGGCTCCGAAACCGTACCTATAGGATTTAACACATGCACGAATAAAAAAACAGAAAAACAAATCACACGTAACTATAGCTACAAAGAAGGCATGTAAGACGAACTTACGAGAGCAGCGAAACCCCCAGACCTAGCCCAATTACACCAAATGAAATCTGCAATGCAAAAGAGCACATTCCATTATACTACCTATGAACTTCTAGCAGCTTAGATTTGTTCTAACGATAGACCATAGCACCCAGAAATTTTCATCAAAATCCATAAGTTGGACATCAGATTCTTGCAGAATCTCAATTTCACCTTGGCTAGAGTGAATTCATCATCAGGGATTAAGGTCTTATCACCGGAAGGAGATGAAGAAGAAGATGGGGTGGTAGAATCAGCAGCTCGTGTGATGAAATTAAGCCTTCGGATCTCTCGTTTCAATCTCGTCCCGGGAACATAGAGCCATCTCGCCCGTGGCATAAGAGGCGGTTGCGAAGACGAGACCACGGAGAGATTCACATGGAGACGATCGTAGAGAGCTAATCTCCGGCTGTTGTGGCGACGGAGACTGGAGGATAAGACGGTGGTTCCCGATATGGATCCCATTTCGTATTTGTGGGAATGTGAGGCTGAGGCAAAGTGTTCACAACTTCAACTTTCAGCCGCCAACATTTCGGTTCACGGAAACCATTCTTGGTTATTTTTTTTATTCGGTTCCTTCCAAAGCAATTTTGCGGAATTGTTCTTTTTCTACCAATCACAAAGAAATTGTGGAACAGTGAAAAAGAAACATAAAATATGTAGGCTTTGCTTTAATTGGAAAAATTAGAAAGAAATCATAGGCTCTTCAATCCGGGTCTTGTTTAAGTTTCGGTTCGATTTTTCAGTTTTTAGATTATTTGGTTGGGACAAATAGCAATCAAAATAGAACCATATATATATATCGGTTTAGTTCGGTTCAGATTCACTTTATTTTCAGAATATTTGGTTATATCCAAACAACTATAATTATAATAAATATTAAATTTAAAAATATGTTCATCATTCAAAAAATAAAATAAAAGTACCACATAAATGCATATCATCAAATAATAAAATCAAGTGGAAGCTTCTTACACTATTGATTAAAGATTTAAAGGTTTTTACATCAGGTATGAGGTTCAGGTAGATCTATTATTCATGTGGCAGGGAGAGCTGCACTGTGAAGAAGGATTAAATTTCCAGACACCAAAAAAAAAAAATCAAAGAAGTTTAAATTAAGAAAATAAAGCAAGAACATAAAGAAAAACATAATTTCTGTAAATTAATAATAAAAAAATATAATTTGAAACTCGACCAAATTCGTAAGCTCTCATTCTTCACTTTTCAGCCGTAGAAACATTCCATAGAATTCAACAAACAAGTGAATAATCATCCATTAGATCATGATTATATATAATTAGAAAAGATATTTGTATATATATGAAGTTATACATAAGTTATTCCGGTTAATTAGATTAATGGGGTTACTCGGATATTATCCAAACCAAACCATAAATTATGGTTATCTAAAATCTATATTCATATGGTTATTTAGGATAACCAAAATAAAACAATATTATTTTATTTCGGTTTGATTCGGATCGCTTCGGATAACTCAAATTGAACACCCCTAATTAAATATGTGCTAGTTAGGTTTTACCCTCCTCAGATCAAATGTTAAAATGGCTAGATGTTAGAGATGTAAGTAGTTGTACTTTTTTTGGTGTGTAACTGCACATTTGTGCTTAGCCATGCCTAGTCATGCATTTTATGTATACCGGTACATTATGTATACCCATGTAGCCATGCGAGATCCATCTTCCTTAGCAATTCACGACCTGTATGTAATCACAGTTCCCGAGATCTTTCCTCCTTAGCAATTCGCGACCCATACATGATCACGGGTCGCAAGATCCATTTCTCGTAGCGACTCAACCTGTACACGATCACGGGTGGTGAGATCCACCTCCCTTAGTGACTCATAACTTATACACGATCAAGGGTGGCGTCACATATTCAAATGACTCGTACCCCGCGGATCGCGAGTAATAAGCTCTAGGAATGATTTGCGATCTGCGAGCCGACGTGACCTCCATCCCAAATCGCAGCAAAATTAGCGTCGTTTCCTCAGGTTACCTACAGGATGAAGCCCATCAGGATGCCAGTAACGAAGATTAAGCTTGTCGATAAGGAAAAGAAAACAAGTCCACAGAAGAAAAGGAAAATGTTAAGTTAATGCGGTTCGCGAGGAGTATATATTAGGATTGAGATTTAAAAATTTATATAATCTCTTTATAGCTAAAAATACATCAAGGTTTGAGGCTAAGAAAGAACTTGTATTGCAAACACTTTTTAATCATCAATAAAATCATCGTCTTTACAGTTTCGTGTTCGAGATTAACGAGAGAAGTTAAAATCCAGAAAGGTTACTCACAAGTTTTGGTTGTGTGAATTTTGGCTCACACAATTTGGAGATGACCATGGGGAAATATTAAACTCTTAACTCAAAAGAATCACCAGATATGTCACCTGAGAAGATGGTTGAAGGAGAAAGAAACATACGATCATCAAATCCCCAACGAAAACCCTACATGAGGATCAGAAATTGCTCTTGTCGACAGAGGCAATGACAACACGCGCGAAGTCATGAGCCTGGAGACCGTGAGCAACATGCTAGCCACCATGATCGAGAAAGCCAACGAACAAGATAAGATAAATGCAATGATCTCCGAAAACACTTGAAGCATAATCCGCTCGCGGCCAGCCTCACAAAGTCACGAGGAAAATCCTGGTCACACCTACACGCCTCGAGTACGAGACCCTCATCCAGTACGCAAAGGATAGGTATGACATGTAGTGTTTTATGCATGTTTTAACCCCTTATTTTGACTTCTTTTGATATCATTTGTCATTCATTTGTGTTAATTTGTTGCATAATCATTCACTTTGTACATTTTAGCTTGCATTTAGGACTTTGTCTTGCATTCTTGCATTTCGATTGCATATTTGTATGTTTTAGGTACTTTTGGAGCTAAATGGACATGGAGGATGCATGGAGGAAGCTTAAGGACCAAATGGATGAGAAAGTGAGCAAGGAATTGGAGCAAAGAGTGAAGAAACAAGAAGATGAAGAGCAAAGTGGCATGAGATCATATACTACCCGATCTGAAGTGCCCGATCTCATGCACACAAAACAACAAATTCCATGTGCCACGAGATCAGGTACTACCCATTCTAAGGTACCCGATCTCGTGTGCATATTTTCCCTTCCTTTTTAATGTTGACCTTATCCTAATTCCATTTGACCCTTCTTATCTTATCCTTTAAATACCTTTTAGCTGTCATTTTGTAAGGATAAGCATTACTTTTTCATTATCTCTTTGAGAGAAAACACCAAAAAGACTCTCTCTTTGTAGTCTCTTTAGATCTAGATCTTAAAGTCAAGATTTAATTTTTGTGTTTGAGAAAACCAAAATCTCATATTCTTTATCATTGATTATGATTTTTTTATCTTAATCTCTATAGGTTTTTGTGGTTATGAGTGAGTAGTCTCCTCTATTAGCTTATGGGGTTTGGTATATTATTGCTTGATTAATGTATATCTTGTGGATTAGGGGTTAGTCTTCAAGGATTGCTAGTCTCTTGTGATCATTAATGCTATTTTCCTATGAGGGATCATGGAAAATAGATCTTAGGCTTCATCACACACAAAATGCTTCATCTCACCTTGTTTGTTGGAATGCTTGAATGACCAAGATTGATCCTTTGTTGATTATTAATGCTATCTCTTTTTGAGGGATCAATAGAGAATATATCATAAGCTTCCACACACAAGGTGTTTGATGAATTGCTTGATTAAACAAGATTGCTTTGAATGCTTTATTTCCTTAAGAAATTTAGATATAACTTATTAATGCTAGTCTCTTATGAGGGATCAATTAAGACTAGATGCTTGTCATTCTATTCATGATACCAAGGGATTGGGTCATGATGGAATACTTGTTTGAACTTGACTTGTGTTTTGTTTAAAATTTAGTTAGCTAGAGAGTGATTACGAATGTTATGTTTTGAGAGTTCTCTATGTTGTGTTGATATGAAGGAGATAATGAGGTTTTGGTTGATTTAGTGATGGATTGAATTTTCAAGAAATGGGAATGGGTAGATGGAAGAAATTTCTTGTATGCATCAATTGCTCTTTTCTTCAATTGTTTTTGCATAATGATAACATTCCGTTTTCTTGAGAGTTAGTCACCATTTGAAAATTTTTAACACTTAACCACCTACATTTGAACCTTTTCCCCTCGTCAAACCAAATGTTGTGATCATTTGTCTATTTTTTAGATTGCGCTTGGTTGTTAATTGAATGTGAAAGAGATAGTGGATAGGAATCGAGTGGGATCATTGGCATTGAGCTTAAAGATAAATTTGGATATTGATGGGTGTTCTAAGCATGAATCAGTAAGGATTTTGCATGTCAAAGATTAGCGTTAATTCAAATCCGTCCTTGGAACTTAGAATGCATACTTTCTAGCTTTGAGTCCCCACTTTCAAACGTTTCTCCCTCTTTGACTTTTATTGTTTGCTTGCGGACAAGCAAAGACTAAGTTTGGGGGAATTGATGTATCGTGTTTTTTACACATTTTAACTCTTGTTTTCTTAGTATTTTCGAGTCTTTTGAGTCTTTTTCAGGTTTAGGTCATGGAATAATGGAGCAAAAGCTTGGGAACATGAATAGGAGGCAAATGAGCAGGATATGAAGGAGAAAGAAGTATGGAATGGAGAAAATGAGCTCAGAACTATCGTTCCGCTAGTGGCGATCATTCCACACATTTGAGGACAAAACGATCATTCCATTCCCGGAACGATCGTTCCCAACGTAAAACAAAGAACAATCGTTCCATTCTTGGAACGATCGTTCCGACCTAGACGGTTGCAAAAATTGGAAACAGGATCAACGCGTTTTCAGAAGATATATAAACAATTTTCTCTCATTCAGCACGACCCTAGACCTACTTTTATAGCTTCTCTGCCTCCAGACAGCCCCTTTTTATAGATTTGGTTCCTTTGCTTTTCAAAACTCTTTTGTTCTTCATTTCTTCAAGATTTTGGTTGTTGTTGCTAGGAGACTCTTGAAGGCTCATTCATTCTCTTTCATTTCAGTTAATTGTTAAGAAGTGTTCTTCAACCTTTGTCTTTTACAATTTTCGTTTTTAATAAAGTATTATTCAGTTATTCTTGTTCTTGATTATGTTTCTCATCATTTCTTTGGCATTTGTTAATTCCATCATGTGTGAGTAGTTAGGTTGTTAGATTCTAGGGGAATCATGGATTGTTAGGATAGAAACTGGATGTAAATAGGTAATTGTTTAGAATAGCTTCCTCCTTATGATGTCTTAATGCTTAAACTAGTTTGATCACCTAGTTTTTGTTCATAGGATTTTCTATTAAATGAAAGTGTAATAGGATTCTTGAAACCTCATTTAGGAGAGCAGATTGTCCTTAGCCAACAAAAATTTATGCTAAGGCAAGTTGTGAACTTATCAGATCTGCTCTAGTAGTGCTCTCTAGCTCTCTTAAATCCAAATGAAAGTTTAGATATGTAAATTGCTAAGAGAAGTAATTGGTACCATGAAACTGGACCAGTTTAAAATTATATTTGAGTTGAAGCATGGTAAATTTAGAACCTTAATAAACATCCAGTTAATTTGAGTACAATCCATCGATTATCCCTAGGTCTAGCATTTTTTTAGTATTGAATTAAACCCATAAAAAAACTAGAAAACAAACTCAAAACCCAATCATTGATCATCTTAGCTAGATTAAATAATTTAGTAGATTACAGTATAAACCTGAGACTTGTCGATTCGATTCTTTACTACTATATCAATCGGTGTTAGTTGTCTAGGTCTTATTAATTTGCGAAAAAGACAACTTATTAGTTGACATTTCTCGCCCAAATCAGAAATCCAGCGCGGGAACAGGACCTCAGCTGAAGATGATACGCGGATTGGATTGAAATGAACTTTGGAGACAAGAAAGCCACGAGAGTTAGCTATCACATGGGCCTGGGATCAAGTCATTCGACTAATAAGCCTTGGAGTTACATCCCGTTAAAGAGAAGCCTTCTGAAGCCCATCACCCTTTAGGCCCGATCGATCGATCATCAATGTAACCGATCGACCAAAGAGAGATAACTACTAAAGACTTCTAGAAACTTCGTGAGATCAGTCCCTATATTCGCGCAATATCTGAAGATAACATGAAGCTCATGAGAAGATTTAGAGACAACGAAATGGATATCTACTGAGCGAATCGATCGGAGAATCATACGGCCACCGATCGATCAGAAGAGATAAAATCAGATATTCTGATTTTCCAGCTGATTCGATTCTATCATTTCCTTGAAGCCCTCAGACGTCCTTCACCCTATATATAAAGAGACCTCTCGCCTCTGAAAAGAGGTGTGCCTCTCCACTCTACCTAAGCTTTAGGAGAGAGCACTTTACCTTCAAAATCTCTTTAAATATTTTATTGTTTTCATTTCTATAGTTTGTAGGGGAGATAATCTCTTGTATTTGAACCCGTGTTTCTATATATATTGCATGGTTATTTTGTTCTTCATGGTTCTTTCATCTATGTTAGAGTAATTTGATCGTTGAGATCAAGGTTTTTCATAGTTGCATGGTTTGGTAGATAGATTGTTTGTTGGTCATTTGAAAGAACTTTATATTTACTAGAATTAACTGAGAATTGTTAGCTTGATCACCTAGCTATTCATTATAGATTCTCTTCGCTAAAACACCATTAGGTTGAAGATCTGACGAGTAAATGATACGCTATACATGTGGGATCTCGACCAGAGAGTCATGTGTATGGTTGACATATCAATCCTTTAGTAGAAATCATGACTGCCCCTTTGTTGAGGTCATGTGCTTTATGCTTGAATGGGATTGAGTCAGGAAGACTTCAATACGAAGGCTGCTTACATATATGAATAATCCGGCCTGTGTTTCTAGAGAAATACCTTATTCCCAACACTTAGATGAATTGCATTAAAACCGTTTTCATTTTGCATCAGTATTTTCTTAGATTTCATTAAAAACCGTTCCAACCGATCGATCGACATCTCATTTGATCGATCAAAACCACCAATACTCATATTTGCATCTTAGCTCGATTTGAATCCAATAAACTTGCAGCGTAGCAATTCCTTTCTCTGTGTATACGATCCCTAAGTACTACTGCGAGACATGTGCGCTTGCAGAAAATATTTTGGGCGAAAACTAATCCCCATCAAGTTTTCTAGCGCCGTTGCCTGGGAAAGGTTGATTTATCATTGTTCCCTTCAAGCTTCGGACTAGAGTCAAGACTAAGAATTCCCCTTTCTGCATTTTTTTGCATTTATCTCTTATTTTTAGCATATTTAAATTTTTAATCTTTGCATACTTCCTTTCTTGAAAAAGATGGACAACATAGATATAGAATACACAAGGAATCTATATTCCTATACTGAGGAGTTACCGGAGATATCATTTGCATGTTATCAACGAATGAAAAAATGATGCAGGAATCAGAAGCAAGGATAAAAGACAGATTCAATAGAATAGGTGAAGGGCGAGCAAAGACCTTAAGGCTGATCAGGGAACGAGGCTTATCCTCTGAACTTGAAGATGAAGAAACAACACAACTCAGCCCACATGATCCGAGCTCTTGCACCTTACCACTTATGAATATCTTTAATTTGCCTAAGCCTGGTTGTATTGTCACAGATACAACATTTGAAGACTATGAACACACTCTAGAGAGTAAAGACAGAAAGATCAAGGAACGACATGAGGAGATTTCATCACTTAAACAAAGGATAAAGGAGCTTGAGGGCGAAAATGAAGAGCTTAAGAAAGTAAAACTCACTCCCTTTACACCTTTAATAACTAACGTCTCTTCTGAGTTTTATGATACATGTTTAGAAGATTGCTTCGCCTTTGATTACATCATGATGGGAGTTCATAAAATTCAAAATGAACGTACCATCGATCGAACGCAAGAATTCATCGATCGATCGCCTAAGAACGAAGAACATGTTGGAAGAATCCAAATGACTTCGGACTCTGAGATCATCGACGAGAAATACTCACCGTTCAACTGCTTGGATTCACCATGTAACCTCAGCAGCATAAGCAAGGAAGGTTACAAGCCCAAAGAATAAAAAAAAAGACTTCGGTGTCACTCTCAATGCACTTCAAGACACATTCAGTGGAGGATTCTTTGATGAGCTTCCTCTGATGAAAATAGAGAAGAACCAGAGGTATTCAATTCTTTAATAAAACCCAGTACCCTTAAATTTTCAGGAATAAATCATCACTAGGATCAAAATAACACGGTGAAAAGGCACTCTTTTGAGAAAGAGGCCATAATGATTTTTTATGGAGATCCTATGATAAATCATGGATCAGTTGTGTTGACAGTGGATATTGTTAAAAACAAACTACCTGATCCACTTCGAGACAAGCATTCAATGAACCATCTCATTTCACTTGCTCGGTGAATGTCAAGCTAAAGACATAAACATAAGCAAAATTTTAGGTATGTACTGTTAATATTCCCTACTCTAAATTGTTTAAAGTCATTTTGCAGGGGAAACAAGGAAAATGTGGAAAGGAATAGAGTCAACCATTTAATTGATCGAACACTGTGGGAATCGATGAAGGCTCCATTTGATCGATCGCCAGAACATTGATCGATCGAATGACATGTAGGTTCGCGTATCAGTGACGCGCGTGTGGCGCGCACGCACCTGACACTCTTCTTCTTCAACCCTCGAACTGTCCTTTTCTTATTTCCTAAACAAACAAAAAACCCCTTTTTGATTTTCTCTCTAAAAAATTGACGGAATCGATCGAATCAAGGCTTGAATCCACTCGATTTTTACTCATCGTTCTAACCCAACTATCAATTCCAATAAAAAACTAAGGTAAGTATTCGAATCTGTAACTTTTAGAATTCGGCCATAGGTAGGAAATTTAGATTCTTAGACTTAATTATTGATTCTCTTTCAAAGTTGCTTTAGAAAAGTTGTTAGTATGATAGTTCAGCTTAGTTTTATGCATTGGATTCATTTTATGGTTGAAGTTTTGAAAATTGCTAGAATTAGATTTTTAGAAATGACAGATTTTTCAAAAAAATTTAAATTCGATTTTTATTTTTGTATAAATTAGCTTGTAAAATCTAGTTGATCATGCTATTTTTAGAATATTTTTAGGATTTGTGGTTAATTTTTTAAAAAAAATATTTTAGAATAATAGATGATTTTAGTAGAAAATGAAAAGTTTAATTTTGTTTTAGACATGGATTGACTTCGTAGATAGACATGTACTATGGCCACTCAATCTGTTTCACCATGAACTTTTTGTCTCTTCATTTTACATCATGAACTTTAAAGGAGAAATGATTCCACCTTTAAAGCCATTACGAAGTTCCACAAAGCTATTACTATTTGTTTCACACATGATTACTACATGACACAAGACAATAAAGAACAACAATGACCATCACAATGACAACACCATAAACCTATTGTTTCACAAATTATTACTACATGACACAAGACAACAAGGATAATAATGACCATTACAATGGTAACACGAGAAAAAACAATCAACAAAATCAGTCTCGCTTTAACCTGAAGAAGAAGAAGAGTTGCTCATCTCGTCCCTCTTTCAATTAAATTGGTGTTTGGTCTCTCAATCTCTGTCTTGTGACCTCTCTCTCAATCTCTCTCAGTCGAAACTGTGCCTCTCTCTCAATCTCTCTCAGTCAAAACTATCCCTCTCTCTCAATCTCTCTCAGTCAGAATCGTCCCCCTCTTTCAATCTCAAACTGACGATTCATAATTTTTGTTTTCTCCCCAAATCTTTTTCAGTTCATGTCGACAAGTAAGAAAAGAAGTGGTTTGCAGTTTAGCTTGGTTTAGGTTTGGTTTAACAATTCAGGGTTAGGGAAATTTAGTTGTAGTTTTCTCCCCAAATCTTTTTAGAACTTTTATGAGTATTTTTAGAGATTTATGTTTACTAATAAATTTGCTGATAGTTGCAGATGGTTAGACGTTCAGAGAGACTTATGAGCCAATATGAGGCAGCCTCCTCTAGCACGAGGAGTGAGACCATTGCTCCACAGGTTACACCCGTTGGGAAGACATATGGAGTTGCATTTCCGGGCATCGAGCCGGTGTTCAAGGGTGCCGTCCTGCGGAGCCAAGCTTACCGAGGCCGCATCAGATATCAGTGGAGTGACTGTCACTCCATGTTCGACAACGCTATGTTGGGGGCGACCATTCATCCCACCAGGACGTTTCACGAGGCCACCTTTGAGGGGTTGGGCATCAAGGAGATGGTTACTACTCTCTGCAGCAGAATTGGTCTACAAACCATTGCATTATAGGAGAACAAGCTCTATCCAGACTTGGTTCACCAATTCTTAGCCTCTGTGGAGGTCACGTACGAGCGTCGTGTTGACGGCACTTATGATACTCCTCGAGGAGTGCTGACATACTTAGCCAACTGCCTCTCCTACAGCCTCACCATCTCTGAGCTTTGTGAGATCTATGGCTTCGATGCCACTCATGGTGAGTCATCTTTTGGTGATTTTACAGGTGCCAGGGGAGTTCTGGGCACTCATAGCCCATGGTGATCACACCAAACCGAGGATCACCCACATCAGGCATCCTACTATCAGATTGGTGGCCAAGGCCATCTGTCATGTTTTCTCCGCCAAGGAGAGACAGTGGTCTTGTCCAAGACTGAGCTCCACCTGCTTAGTAGGATAGTGGATGTCACATCAGACATCTACATCATCATACTCGACTTCAAGACGGTAAACCTTGGCGCGCTTCTAGCCAACAACCTCGCTGAGAGGAAATCCCTCTACTGGCCGGGCGGCCGCTACAGGATGGAGGATTACTCAGGTAGCCTCCTCTACCCTATTTTTGAGCTGCATGGAGTTATAGTACCTCTAGGAGATCGCACCAACGAGAGGGCGCGTATTGACAAGGCATACCTGGAGCACTGCCGTATCATCACTCAACAGCGTTACTACGAGTTCAGTGATGCAGAGGGGACGTACTGGTGTACACTTCCTCAGCGAGCCTTGGCAGTAGATGAGGAGGCAGATTTGGCATGCAGGCCCAACTCGTTGGAGGTGGCTCAGCCACCACGAACCAGTAGTAGGCGCAGAGGAGCCACTAGAGCCAGGCCCGCTTGGCAGAGGCTGATGCACCATCAGGCCCGTCATTTTTCACTGCCCCCGAGTTTACTCAAGGAGGTTATGAGGCACTGCTGCCACCCATGCCTGTGGAGTATACTCCTATACCAGCGCCAGCTGATCTTGACGATACACATGCTGTAACCCATTGGAGTGTAGCGACTCAGGGCCGGAGCCATGGACTGTTGCATTGGATGGCCCGTTAGCTGTCTAGGGTGCAAGTTCCCACCTCGCGCATATGCACGCCTGGTACTGATGAGGGAGGCCCCAGCAGTGTGCACATGAGCAGGAGCCGCAACCCCCGATCTTAGAGTTAATGAGTATCATTTTGTTTTCTTTTCTCTTCTTTTCTTTTCTTTTCTTTTCCTTTATTTTTCCTTCCTTTACATTTTATTCAGACTTGCGCTTTGTTTCTGTTTTTCGGTGATGTTTTAAAACATGAATTTTATCTATGTAGTATGGTTCTTTCTTTGTTTTGTGATTTTCATTTTACCGAAGTTGTGGAGAAACCACGCTCAGAAGCACGTTGCGGATAAACCGCACGATTAAAAGCCACTACTCAAAAAGGATCCGAAAAAACTTTATGTTTAACTCTTTCCCGCCAGAAACGATTGATCGATGCAAGCACCAATCGATCGATGACTGCACTGAAAAAGGAAGACCATCCCGTTCTTCGACGGATCACGACATTAGAGACAACAACTGGATATCTCAGTACCGTAGAAATTGTTTTTCACCAAGTGTCACATTACACTGACCAAAATGAATGCTAGCACAAGTTCGATACTAATGAGGTAACAGTCCCTACCATACCTATTTCCATTTTCCACAGATTTTATCTAACGACTTTTCTTCATTTTGGCTCTCTTTGACAAACTTTTCGAAATTTTCAAAAAAATTCAAACGTATTTCTCTGTAGAAAATTTGATTTTCAGTCCTATTTTTTTCAAACCTTACTTGTTTTTACACCCACTTTTCGTGGATGAATAACTAATCTTACATGACTTATCAAGGATGATCAATTCAGAAACCCCATACTCAAGGTTCCCCAGCACATCTTGTTTTGCACGTACTTTACTAATTCTTATTTCTGACTCTATTTTATTTGGACCTAAACCGGAACTTAAATCTTTCTTGCTGGAGGTATTAGACTAGGGAAAACAAATCCATCCAGGACTTCTTATCCACTTTACCACTCTCTTGTTGATCCTGAATGGTCAACTTATTTTAAGTTGCTACCACACCCATAAACCTAACCTCTTTTCAAACACCATGCAGTCACTTTTTCTTTCTTATCGTATATGCAGTATGTGTAAAACGGCCGGAGAGATGAGACCATTGAAGTGTTCCAATCACTCGTGAAGACTGGCGAAAAAGCATGCTATGCTCTTAATACATGCATGGAAATTCAAAGAGAAGGTTTCAAGGCTGATTTCCCTGGTAACATTTCATCAAAATTAAGGTAAATTTCGTGTCTTGCTCTTTATGGTGAAAGCTTCATAAAAAAAATATATACACATTGTAGAAGCTTTATGATCCATACTTTTAGCAAAAAGGCCATGGAAATCAGGGATATCCATACTCATTAGATATCCATGGCCTTATGGTGAAGACTTCTAGAAACTTCGTGAGGTCACTCCCAAAAGGCCATAGATATCCATATGAAGCTCGTGAGAAGATTCAGAGATAACAAAACGGATATCTACTGAGCGAATCGGTCGGTGAATCCTATGGCCACCGATCGATCAGAAGAGAGAAACTCATATATTCTGAAAAGAGGTGTGCCTCTCCGCTCTGTCTAAGCTCTAGGAGAGAGCACTTTACCTTCAAATCTCATTGATGCTTTTATTGTTTTTATTTCTATAGTTGCTAGGGGAGATAATCTCTTGTATTTGAACCCCTGTTTCTATATATTGCATGGTTATTTTGTTCTTCATGGTTCTTTCATCTATGTTAGAGTAATTTGATCATTGTGATCAAGGTTTTTCATAGTTGCATGGTTTGGTAGATAGATTGTTTCGATCGATCAAAATCACCAAAACTCATATTTGCATATTAGCTTGATTTGAATCCAATAAGCTTGCAGCATATCAATTCCTTTCTCTGTGGATACGATCCCTAAGTACTACTGCGAGACCTGTGCGCTTGCAGGAAATATTTTGGGCGAAGACCTATCCCCATCAAGACCAGCGCATTAGCTTGGGTTTTGATGGGTCACTTGATTGACGTGATCGTGCTTTTTGCGGGGAAAATGCATAAACCAAATATCCCACCTTGCAACATTGCGTCAAGGATGTGCCCGTAACATGTCGATGACAAGTGTTCAGTTAAACTGGGTTTTGAACCCTCACTCTTTCTCTAGCAAGAATCCTTCCGATAAACAGGTCGTCGCGTGCTTTACCATGAGAGGTGTAGTCATTCTCGGGTGTTTACATTGTTGGGGCCATCAACAATGGTGGTGTTTTGATACGCCCGAAAGTGTTAGAACTTTCGAGTGAGCTGTGACGAGGTCTTTTAGCTCCGCAATATCTCGACGATAGTTTGCGTTTTAGGAGCTCCCAAATGGGACTATGTCGAGATAACAATGATCATAGTAAGGTCTCGGTGCCGATTCTCTCCCCGTCGAGAGAGACTCGACACGAAGGACTTACCATGACCGTGACAGCGTGTATAGTTGACACGGAGGTGTTAATGAAATGTGATATGACTCATGGGTGTGTCACAAGTTGCAGGAAATACTTGAAATAATGAAGGTATTACGAATTCAAAGTTAAAAATCGAAATATTCAAGAATCGTAATGTTGTTTGATACCTGGATAGTGATGTTTGGTGTTGTCCGTCCGATAGATTGTTGTTGAAAAAGTTTTCGCTGGCTGTGAAAAATGGATTGGGATTATAGGAGTATACCCACTAACCCCCTCCCCCCTCTTTTTATCGGAGGGGCCAACTGAACTCGTCACAAGGATAAGCTGCCTACGTACCCTCGAAAGGGATCAAGTCGACTCGTAGTTCATTATCATTGCTTAGGTTGGACTAAGCATCGGATCGAGGCTGGATGTCCGAGCTTGGAGTGTCGGATGTCTCGGGTAGATCTTTCATCCTATGCCTCTTGACTGGTTTCTCGTCTGTGTTGTCGCTCCGATTTGGCTTGCGGGGTTGGTGTTCCGCTAGCAGACAGATACGCGACTCCTTCTTGCTTCCCCAAATGGTTCTGATCCCGGAGGGTGTTGGAAACTTCAAGCATAGATGGTATGTTGATGGTACCGCCCGCATTGAGCTTAGACAGGGTGTTCCGAGGATTGCATTGTAGATTGTTGGATGGTCGGCCACTGAGAATTTGACTATCTTTGTGATGCCTCCAGCTTGAACTTGAAGGTTGACTGTTCTGATAGTCATTGTGGTCTCTCTGAAAAATCCAGTGATTGGTCGAGGAGATATGGTGATGTCTGCATGGTCAACTTTCATGCGTCGTAAGGTATCACGGAAGATGACATCCACGGAGCTTCCTGTATCAATCAGGATCCTGGCGGTGTCGAAGTCGTTGATGGTGAGCTTGATGACGAGAGGATCATTGTGAGGTTGGTCGATTCCTTTGGCATCCTTTTCGGTGAAGGAAATGGTGCACTCCGGATGTCTAAGCGTGTACGCCTGGAAAGATGCTGCGACTGCTTTCTGCTGAAAGGTCTTAATTGATGAGACGGTATCGAGACAGTACTGTGATCCACCTATGATCATATTGATTCTCTGGCGTGAACCATCAATTATATCCTCATCATCGGACCTGTTCCGCTTGTTCTGATCATCCGCTTGGGGTTGTTCCTTAGGAGTATTTTTACCTGCATCACGAATAAAGTCTTTGAGGTGGACGGTATTACCAAGATGACCTGCGAGAAGTTTCTTGGTGAGTTCCGCGCCCAAGGTCCTGCGGTTTTGCGTTGAGTGTCCTTTAGCTTGGTGAACATCGCAAAACGTGTTCTCGTCGTAGCCTGTGCTACGTCCAACATTCCTTGAAGATCCTTGCTCGTTGCTCTCTCCGTTGTTGATCACGTAGTTATGTGAGCCAGGACCTTCATGATGGATGTATTTGGATGCTGAAGAAGGCCTCCTCGTGCTTTGTTGAATGGTGGGCTGCTGAGCAAGGTGCGGAGCGCGAGCCGGTGCATGTTTGGCTCGGAGGATTTGCATCTCTTCTTCCTTCACAATGTAGGAGTTAGCGAGGTGCAGGGCATCTTGAATGGTCGATGTGGTCTGGTATGCTAGTTCCTTCCTGAATTCCGACTCGTACCATAAGCTTTGCTTTAGAGCACGAAGTGCTGCCTGGTCTCTCATGCATTCGACCTGCGAGATCAAGGTTTTGAACTTGGTGATGTAAGTTCGGAGAGAGTCCGTCGGACCTTAAGAGATTGACCATAAGTCAGCATCGGTTGTCTTATGCCCCATGAAGATGAAGTAGTTCTTGAGGAAGGTCATGGTAAGCTCTCGGAAGCTGTCGATGAAGTTTCTTGGTAGTCGAGAGAACCATTGAAGAGTTGGTCCTTTGAGATTCTCGACGAAGAGGAGACAAAAGCCTGCGTCTACATATCCCAGTGGGAACTTGGTCTTGTTCATGGCGATCCAGAAGGATGTCAAGTGCCCTCTTGGATCGGTCGTCCCATCGTAGTGCGGGATTCTAACTTTTCCGAGATCAGGGATGCGAGCTTCTGTGATCCTCCGAGTGAAGGCAGTCATCAGTGATTCCTCAAGAACACTGTCGATTTCTGGTGCGCGGCTAGTTTTCTTGTGGATTTGCGAGCGCACATCCTGGATAGTAGCTTATGTTCTGCGGAGGGATGCCCTGAGTTGGAGGATCTCATCCTTGTGTTCTCCGAGCTGATCATCATCGGAGTATTCTTCGAAGACGTCTTCACCTTGATCTCCTTGTTGTTCAGTATGTTCTGGTTGTTGAGTGTCCGGAGGTGGACTTGCTTCTCTCTCGCAACCATCTTCAACATGCGATTGCCTGTTGATCACCGGAGTGTCCTTGGTGAGGTCGATTGTTCTCTCTGACCCTTGTGGTTGCTCCGTTTGAGTGACATGAGCGTTCTCGAAGCTTTCCGAGGTTGGTTTCAGACAGAGAGTTCCTTCAACCTATCCGCGATGGATTTGTGGATTTTTTCATGCTTCACGGAGCGTGTGAGCAGGTCATTTAGCAAGGTACTGACTTCTGCGAAGCCAGCTTGAGGACTGACAACTTTTCTCCTCCTCCGTTAAGCGGAGTCTGCATGGTCGGACCATCTGGATGACTTTCGTTGTTGATTCCTCCATTTGGCTGTGGAGTCACCATGGATCCGGCCGGGATAGATTGCTGGGTAGTTTGATCTTCCCCTGCCATGTTCATCCTAGGTTACCAGTGATTCTTCGTGTGGAACAGTCGATGATTCCTCACAGTCGGCGCCAAATTGTGTGTACTGAAATTCTCACAACCACAAACTTGTAAAAACGAAATATATAAGGGATTATCAACTATCTTAATGCGTGAACCACTTGTGAACACGAAAGCAAACAAAGCACACTAATTAAGAATGGAGGGCAAAAACAAAGGTAGAAAGCTAGGTTTTTATTGATAGTATGCTAAGGTCTCTTGCAGCCACAAATTTTAGGGTGCAAGAGCTCTGGAAAGTTGAAAGATACATTATGAGCTAGGACTATTATACTATTTATACTCTCAGCTAAACCGTCATACGACCATGGGCTTTTTCTTGTCGTTTTGGGCCATCTTTCGTTTCTCTGCCGACAAAATCTCTAATAGTTTCCTTTTCTCCGATATACTCCAATACACCTTCTTTTTCTCTGTTATTCTTCCATTCTTCCGAGAAGCTCCTAGAAGATTTCCTTTCTCGTAAGATCGTGCCCGAATCTTCTAGTATGTCGGTTTACGGAGGGCTTTACTCGGCCCGAAATGCAATGGTTGGCCCGTTAAGGAAGCGTTGGACTGTTTAGCTTGTCAAGACTGTTGTTAGAATCGTAAATCATAAGTATTGGGATGGTTACCTCGTTAAAAACCTTAGCAAGGAAACCACTTGGGAGAAAACCTTACCAAGGGAAAAAGAGTGTAACCATGTTGATCTTTGTCGATCATATGATGAAATGTTCTTCGTGGATCCTTAGTTCTCGATGGAACTTAGCTATTTGCCTTGCTAGGATCCACGGAAAGGAGCTGATACACATCCTAAGTCGTTTCAACTTAACGTGATCATGGATGGTATCGAGAATGTGTTAGGCGACTTGTGTGTGTTCCACGGGTCGCGGAACGACTTTGAACAAAATGAACCGCTACCCTTGCACGTCCACGGGTCCCGGAATGAACTCGACAAAGCGAACCTCGTCCCGTGTATGTTCCACGGGTCGCGGAACTCTTCGGACGTGATGAACCGCGACCCGTGGGCGTTCACGGGTTGCGGAATGGTTCGAAGAGATGAACCGCGACCCGTGAATGTTCAATGGGTCGCGGAACTCTTCGAACGCGATGAACCGCGACCCGTGGACGTTCAAGGCTTAATTTCTTTATGGCTTTTGTTACATGTTCGTATGTTCGAAGGATCAAGTCTTGTTGAGAAATGACTTCTCAATATCTCAATTTCATGTAAATTGGCTAGTGTTCACGGGTCGCGGTTTGATGCCCTCATGTTGAGAGGCGACCCGTATAATTGTTTTTGGCCTCCGAAAACAGTTTCGGCCTCCGAAAGCAGTTTTGTCCGATTTCATGTTTAAAAGATCAAGTTATTGAAGGGAAAGTCTTTAAATAGTTTTCGTAAGGAATGTTGGGGATGATCTATCCTCGTAATGCCTTAGCATTTGGATCAATACCAAGTCGTAGTCGATTCTCGTGTTTTGCACAGAACACTTAACTATTTCATGGAATCTGATCCCCACATATATCATCATTTTCCGTGTTAAAATGAGGAAGTGTTCATCACTCCGAGTCTTCATCGATCGATGCAGCCATCAATCAATCGAACCACAACGTGATTCTCCTAATTTTTTACTCTCTCTCGATTAGTATTGAAGCACGCATCATTCTCCTGGATCACCAGTTGATTCGAAACAGTTGCCTCTGGTTTTCCATGGAGAAGGTGAAATGAAGCTTGTGAACTGCAGGCGATCGATCGATTGCTGTTAAGGTGATCGATCGATTCTGCTTCCTCATGTTTGAATCTTTGTATCCTATTTCCTAAGACACAATTAAAAACATTAAAAAAACATATTTTAAGACGTACCAGTGGGTTTCCTCCCGTCGGTTAGCTCGACTTGGTTTGGAGATTGTTAGTTCTCCGGTGGATGGTTGAACGGATGAGGCTCCTCCTCCTTGGAATTGCCTTTCCGGGGGTCAGGCTCTTTGCCCTTGGCACTCTCAGCATCGAGGCTCCTTGTGAGGAAACAATCTTCCCACATGTACCTCTCAGTGAGGGCCGTAAACTCTCGGTGCCTTAGTTCTCCTCCTGCATGAGCATCATTTGGTACTCATTTTGATTGTGGAGTATGGTTTGTTGCGCCCATTTTCCTTCTTTCTTTGGGTAACAGGCTTCCTCCTGGGCTCTTGGGGTTTCTCCTTTCCTTTGATTAGCTTTGGCGGGTCTTTTCCAGGTTCATGAACTTTCCTCCTCCCGATGTAAGTCATTCCTTTGATGCACGAACTTGGCAGTGATGGATAGTAAATCCTGGGGTTGATTCTTCCAAAGCTCATTCTACTATTTGGTAAGTCAATGACTGCTTCAACAGTGGCGAGAAAACCTCTTCCGAAAATCAGCGAGTCTGCTTCCTTCACGTCAATTATGTGAAAATCCACGGGGACCGTTGTCGAGCCAATCTGCAGCTTGACATAGTATGCTATTCCCTTGGGGATTCTTGAGTGTGGGTCTCCAAACACCAGTGACGAGTTGGAATGGACCAAATTTGAAAGCCCTATCTTGCTTGCAACATTTGTAGACATGACATTCACATTAGACCTACTGTTATAAAGTGAGTTTAAGAACTTGTAACCTGCGATTTTTCAAGAGAAGACAAATTTCCTAGGGTCTTCCTCCATAGTCAATGTCTTTGGTCGGTTCCAGGGGTAGTTGATTTTGTTTCCTCCTGAAATAATGTAACTGGCCTCGATATGTTTATCAGAGTCCGAAGACTCCTTTTCTATCATCATGCATGAATATGGCATGAGGACTTCCTCAATGGCATTGCAGAAAGCTTTAGGATTCTCCTCTGGTTTCTCTGGAAGCACACCGTTCTGGCACTTCATTGCTTCCCCAGTCTGAGCAATTTGCACCTCCACCTTTTTTACGTGAAGCAAGACAGCTTCGAACTTTCCCTTGAGGTCTTGGTAAACACCATTTATTCTTTCTTCAATGGCTTTTCCTTGACTCTCATGGCTGGCCATGATTTTATGGAGCATCCTCTCGATCTTAGAGTCTTTAGGTGACGTCGGTTCTGGTGCTCTAACCTGAAAATTACCAAAAGAAGGTCTTTGCTGGAAATTGTTTCCGCTGGGATTAGTGCCTCTGCCATAACTACCTTGCTGGAGATTTCCGGAATTAAATCGTTCTCCTCGGGTATAGGAGTTAAATTGAAGTTTTTCTTGGGAAGGATAGTGTTGGTCTTGAGGGTTCTCCACATTGAAATTTCAGTTTTGAAAATGACCTTGTGTTCCCACGTAGTTCATTTCTTCTTCATAACCTTCTTGTTCTCCACCCATCGCTGGGCCAGCATTGTTGTCAGTTACAGCTTCACAAGAGTTCACCGCCCTTTGTTCATCATTCCTCGAAGCTCCGCGATTCGCTTGGAATCCACTTCATTTGTAGGTATGAACCTATTAAAATCAGTTGAGTTATTGTTGTCACTCGCAGCTAGATTCTAGATGAGAGCTTATCCTTCCTTAACAGTCTTAGTGGTAAAATCACCTTTGCTAGCTGTATCAAGAGACAATTGATATTTCGGCTCTATGCTGCTGTAGAAAGTACACAAGAGGTTAACTTCATCAAAGCCATGATGGGGGCAGTCCCTCATGTAACCCTTAAACCTTTCCCAAGCATCGAATAAACATTCAACAAGGGCTTGTTTAAAGCCTTGTATCTTGTTTCTTAACTAATTTGAGCGGGGGACTTAGTGTAAAAGTGGATAAGGAAAACTGGAAGAGTTTTCAACCTTCCTATGTAGTGATGGAACCTGGTGGTAGAGTTTTCAACGATCGATGGGCTTTGTCCACCAGAGAGAATTGGAAGAGTTTGCATTTGATGTAATCGGTGGGAACTCCATTTTGCCTTGTGGTGG
This sequence comes from Aurinia saxatilis, assembly GCA_900406295.1. Classification (NCBI taxonomy): domain Eukaryota; kingdom Viridiplantae; phylum Streptophyta; class Magnoliopsida; order Brassicales; family Brassicaceae; genus Aurinia; species Aurinia saxatilis. The sequence continues at coordinate 24,500 of OVAP01001037.1, forward strand.
TACATATTTCTTCAAAAAAATCAATGTGGTCCATTGGGTGCTCGTGAGCATTGCCATGGAACTCGTTCTGTTTCACCAAAGCTATGATTTGAGGTTTTATGTCATAATCATTTCGTGGAGGTTGTGCTGGTTTGATCACCGTTCGATCGAACAAGTGTTGATCGATCAAATGATAGTCTGCTATCGTTCTTTGATCGGCTCGTGGCTCATGATAGTGATGATATTTTACCGCTTTTTGATATAATTTTTCGGTGTTTTTATCAAAGAAATTATTTGATTAGAAACATAAACTATTGGATTTCACATTTTTTTTGTTTACAAAGTGTTTTTTGTGAAAACAATGCATTTTAGGTTGCAAATGGGCATTTTCTACCAAGTCTAACAAGTCAACATCAGAAGTCCAGGCCCGGATGAAAGAGATGTTCATTTTTGAATGAAGTGAGGAGTTAGGACAATCAAGCCACGTGAGTTAGCTTTCATATGGGCTAGGAATCAATGCATTATTCCTCAGGAGTAAGAAGTTAAGCCCAAATTACTGAAGGAGTAGCCAAAATCCCACATGAGTTGAAGACCCAATCGACCGGACCAGAGGCCCACCGATCGATCAAGGCCCAATAATTCAAGGACGCTTCAAGAACAAATTCATATATATACCGTTGCATTTGGAGATATATTTGTTTACGTTGAAGATAATCTCAGGAGATACTGAATCTTCAGAAACGCGTTGAAAGATCTCAGTCGATCCGTCATGATATTTATGATATATTGTGGATTTTATGGTTTTTAGTCACAATATAAAGAGTTTTATCGAGTCTTTTAGGTGTTTTTCTAGTCTTTATTAGTATTTACAGGTGAAAGCACACTTTTGGTTATTTTGGAGCATTCTAGAGTGTTTTGAAGCTTTTGGAGGCAAACTGGCGAAATGATGATGCATAACCAGTCTGAAGAGCTTCAAACATCATATCAGATGGAGGTCTTCCCGATTGCGTTTTAATCTCATATTTTGACACAAGATAGGAATTTGAGTTAGATTCACTTTGGTGGTGGTTTCAACTCATTCCGACTAACGGTTGAAGAGATATGATCGTTTTGGTAAAGACATGTCGTTCTGGCGAGCAAACCGAGCAAGACGAGAATGGGGTTGGTGTCGAACGACACCCACAAAGGTGTCGATCGACACCCCTTCATAAACAGCAAAAGAAACTTTTCTTTTATTGCACAAACTGCCCCATAACTTATGGAAACTCCCCAGAAGACCCAAAACGTGTTTTGGCTGTATAAAATACTTGTTCATTGGTTTAGTTTTCACAGATCTGAAATTATTTTGAGACTCAAGCAAGGAGATTATTCCAGAGCTTTTAGTAAAAAGAATCTTCTTATAGAGAAGAATTCTGAACCCTTTTTATTTATTTTATTGAATATCTCTTTTTATGAATACTTCTTTAATCATGTTGATTGTTTCAACTGATATATCAGAGTAGTTTGTTTGTTAGGCTTAGGGTAATTCTAGGGTTTATGATGGATTGGTAGTTTAAGATAATTGGTAAAGGAATCATATGTAGTTCTTTATCTAAAATTGTGTTTAATGTTTGTTCTAGCTTGATAACCTAGAAACTTGATTATATGTTAATTAATTGATGCGACAGCATAATTAATTGCTGGAATTATGTTAGATGAGCAAAATAACTATTTGCAAAGAAATTTGGTTTAGGGATTTTGTGAAGTTATTGAACTTAGGATTAATGCTTGTTTTTATTCATAGAATTTGCAAAGAAATTTGGGATTCTAGGATTTAAACATAGATAATNTAATTAATATCTTATCTATGAATTTCAGATTTTCCAAAGAATTACCCATGGCTTAGCATTTGTTTTATTGAGATAAAAACCTTTTCCAACAGCTTTAATTAATAGTTAATCGTTAGTCATATTTATTTAATCTGCTTAGTGAAGTTTTAATACTTAAATTGGCAACTTAAAGTCTCAGTGGATTCGATCCCTAAATACTACATTTATTTACATGTACTCTTGCAGTTAGCTCTTAGGGTAAATTTGAGCATATCAAGCTACGACCGATCGATCAACTGAAGATAAACACAAATATTTGGATTTTCATCCAAATATTCCTCCTGATTCTTCTCGACCCTCTACTCGACCCTCTCCCCTATAAATACAGAAGACTGAATTCCGAGAAAAGCATAAAAAATCTCTTTAAAGCTTCCAGACGTCCAGGCTTATAGTTTATCAGTTTTTCTCAGTTTCTTTGTTTTTTTTTTATCATTGCTTCAAGGAAGAAGTCTGTAATCTCTACATTTCCAGAGAAGCTATTTTGAACCCTTTTAATACAAGCAATTTTCATTATGTTTATGTCTACTTTTGCTATGTCTAAGTAGTCTTTTAGTTAGGAATAGGGTTTTAGGAGGAATCATGGTTTGGTAAGGATTATGTAATGAGTAGTTTATAGGCTCACTTTCATATCAGGACTTAATATAAATAATAGGATAAATCTGCTTCTAATACACCACTTTCATATCAGACTTAATGTTGACTTGATAGTGAAAGCTTTACTATTTATGGTTTAGTAGGATTTGATTTCTTAAACTTAATGCCTAGATTGATTGGTTGAT
>OVAP01001038.1:0-27119 GCA_900406295.1 Aurinia saxatilis
TATATATATATATATATATATATATATATATATATATATATATATATTCTCTTACATTAATGGAGCTTTTGCATACTCCAATCCAAACACCTATATTTTACTTTATAAAGTTTATGAAACATGTTATAAACTAATTAAAAAAGTTTATAAGCAAACCTATAAATTGATCACTGATTTATAAGATAAACACAATAAGTATGATTGATGATTCAATCCAAAGAGAAACATACATCAAGAATCTTAGAGAAACTTACATATATTCTTATCAAGAATCATATTGTGAACTGGTTAAGGATTGGTTGGACCTTCAACCTCTGTTAAAGATATGCTTATGTCTTTGAAGACGAATTATTTTTGGATATCTGAGACATGGAGAAAGATCCTTCCTTGGACGCAAATCTCCACTGATACCATTTGATATAAAAAAATGTTTTGGCCGACTCAAGAAAACCCACAAAAATTGATACTTTGAGAAAAATCTAAAATGGCAGTGCACAAGGATAAAATTAAGAGTTTATTACACTCTTCCTCGTATCCAATTTCAATTCTTTTATGGGTGTCTAAGATTCAAAGTATCATGACACTGATTACAAACAATGTCAAACATTAGAAAGCACACATTTCAATCTGTAAATAACCAAGCAGACATTTATAAAATAGTTTATAAAATCTTATAAACAGTTTATAACATCTATAAATTAAGAACATATGTAGAAAGACAATTAGCAAATATTATAGGTTTATAAATTTAATAAAGCAATTCATAAATATTTATAAAGCAGTTTATGTAATCCACAACGCATTTCTAAATGTCTTTCCTAAAATCCAGAAAGCAATCCTATATTGATTAGTCCTGAATCACGATAGAATTTCTTATCAAACGAATTCCTAAAACCTAAAATTATCTTCCTCTTCAATTAAATCTCAAACAATACACAGATTAAGAGACTTGTGAACCCTAAAATCCAATTGGGGAAATTGAGGATTTAATTTGGGGAAAGTAAAAAAGAAATAGACAATTTTGATACATACCTCTGAGAATAAATTGACGAAGACAGATTTGACAAAAACGAAGAAGATATATTGAATTTGATGGAGCACGATAGAGAAAACTAAGAAGAAGAGGAGAATCGTAGAGAAGGATGATATATCCTATTTTTTACCAATTTTAAGCTCATAAATTATATATTTATCTATATTATCGAGTCTATATTATTATTAGAGTGAAAATTAGTCATTCTAGGTACATGGACGAGTTTTTGGGCTTTGATATAATTTAGAAGAATTATGGAGAAAAAATGGATCGAACTTGAAGAGACAAAAAAGGAAACGAAGAACAAATGGAAAAAATAGAGAAAGGTGTCGATCGACACCAGACGGATCATCAGCCAAGATTTCAAATTTTCAAGATCAAGAAGATTTCCATATTTCTTTTGGAAAATTAGATTTTGTAATTTACCAATTCTAAAATTCGTCCTAGTCCCTATAAATATTTTTTTAAAGCCATTGTTTAGACTCATGCAATAGTCTAATTCTCCAAGAGTTTGTAAGGGAGAAGAAACCTTTGAACCCTCTTAATTCTTTTAGTTTTATTCAGTTTATTTCTTTCATTAATTATTGCATAATGTTCTGCTTAGCTATGTCTGAGTAGTTCTCTTATTAGGCTTAGGGTTCTTAGGTTTAGATGAATTTCTGTTTAACCATAAGTCTAAATTAGGTTTCACCTTTAATTCTTCTTCTAGATTGAGTTTAATACTAGTTCTAGTTTGATCACCTAGAGTCTAGATCATAGGCTAATTATCATACATGGAAGTGTTAATAATTGCTTGAATAAATCTTAGAAGAATAGGCTTTTTATTCATAAGAAATTTTGTTTAGATAGTTTATGAACAATTAAACCTAGAATTAATGCATAATTAATCCCTTAAAATTCACAAAGAAATTTGGTTTGCTAGGAATTAATTATAGATTGCATTTAAAATGGAAGTTAGTTTGCATTACAATAGGTTTCATGTTTTGGAATTAAATGGTGTCTGATTTTACACAGACGGGGTCGAGCGACACCATCATTAGTGTTGATCGACACTCGTCTGTTTTTTGCGAAAATTTGGATTTTTCTCCGAAGTTTCCAATGCTTAACTTTGATTTAATTGATTAAAAACCCTGATAATTTGTTAGTCACTTGCTTTAGAGCATGTCCGAGGGGTTCTTATTCTTTTTTACATTAAAAAAAATAATCAAAAATTGTTATTTCAGAAATTAAAAGTAAGGGAGAATCTCTTATTTAGGAGTTGTTGGGAGGGGTTTAGAACCTCAAACTTATTTTAGCAGTAAATTTAATAATTAGAAATAGATAGTAACCCCTAACCATTGGACATGCTCTTAGTTATTTAAATTGAAAACCCCCTCATCCTAGTTTTAATTATGAGTCTAGAAAACCCCTGATAGTTTGTGAATTCGATCTCTAAGTACTATAATTGATTTTTTGCGCCCTTGCAGTTAAATACATAGGGTAAAACTTTGTGTATCAAAGGAGAAGAACTGCAAAGAAGGAGGAGAAGAAGCGATACAATTATGTTTGGAAGGGATATCAATTTTGTCTTTTAGAATTTGATTAGTGGCAGTAGTGAAAATTGTCAACACATGATGGTAGTTTTAGAATTTTCCCTTTTCTATATGCTTTTAATTGATATAATAAATTGTTAATTTCAAGATAAATAGTCAATCAATAGTAGTTTTGAGTTATGTAAACTTGTTTAGTGTTAAAAAATAATGTATGGATTGTTTTTAATATTTATAAAACAAAAAAAATCTATCAATTGGAAACGGAAAAAGTATTTTTTTTATAAAAAATTTCTATAATATCAACACAATTATAACTCAACTTGCATATTCCCTTTCACTGGATATCATTCCTCTTTTAAATTATAAATTAAAAGTTCATTCTCCTCCAAACTGTGGAAAATTAATCACATTCTGATCCACGCACGAGGCAGACTATAACCTAGGAAAAAAATCAACCACGTTACACATTAACAAAATATTATTTATAAATATTTATACTAAAAACACAAATAATATTATAATCCATGCAAGACGCAGACTATCACCAAATTTTAATATTATTAGTCGATGTTTTCAAATTAAATGGGATGTAAAATAATTATATAGTAATTTATGTTTGAAAGGGGTGGGGGTGATCATGTCTTGATTATGCGATTTCGGATAAGAAATCTCAATCATGACCACTTTATTGTTCATTCTAGGTATGAACATTCGGTTCGGTTCAAGTCAATTCTTTCAGAAATCTGTTTTTTTTTAGGATACTATTCCATTCGGTTTGGTTTAAATACTTATAATTATAACCAATTTGCAATTAAAATTTATTTGGCTTCGGTTAGATTCAGGTAATTTGATCTGAAATTTCCGATTTGTATTCAAGCTACTCAAAAGAACCGAACAACTTCTCAAAATAACCTAAAAACTAAACCTATATGAAAGTAATGTCACAAGATGCAAAATTACAAATTACAAGCTAACAAGTAAGAAATGTATACAAAACAACAAGATTACAAGAATGCATATTGACATGTTCTAGGGGCTTATGATGCAAACATGAAAATACGGTACATATTCATAGCTCATTAACAAAAAATTCAATACAAATCAATCACAAATTTCCAATAAGCTTCTAGAAGACAATCAAACCATGGATATATGAGGAAGGTCTCTAGATACAAAGAACCAATCAAACTAAATATTGATTGCAATCAAATCCTCCATATTTACATATTAATTGGTTTTGTAATTAATTAGATTGGTTTTTTCATTTATTTTGATTTATTTGATTACATGTAAATTGAGCATATTTAAGCTTACTCTCCTTTCATTGTAAATATACACACGGATTTTTTTAATATAAAGAGAGTTTTCCTCTAAAGCTTAAGCTTTGACTTGTTTATCTAAGTTAGGTGAAATCCTTTACTTAATAAATGTTTGAATATATATCATTTGTGTGGATTCACTAAGATCTAAATTTGTGATCTCATCACAAAGGCTTTCACATCTTTGAGGGGTGATCTTTGATCCACCATCAACTCCATCAATCGATCCCACACGAGATAATCGACCACCATCGTGTCAGATCTCCATCGTCGATCATCAAATCTTCACAAGAGAGAAGCGATCGCCAGCTTGTGAAACCATCACATCTATCTCCGCATCCATTCATTGAACAACAAGAAAGAGCGACCTTCAGCTTGTTGCTTCCTATCAATACATCATCCTAAACCTTTTGCCCCAATCCATCATCGCTCTTTCTTATTGTTCACTGTATGGATGCGGAGATACATATGATGGCTTCACAAGCTGGTGATCGCTTTTCTCTTGTGAAGATTTGATTATCGAAGATGAAGATCTGACACGATGGCGGTCGCTTCTCTAGCATGGGATCAATTGATGGAGTTGATGGTGGATCGAAAATCGCCACTCAAAGGTGTGAAAGCCTTTGTGATCTTGTGATGAGATCACAAATCTTGACCTTAGTGAATCCACACAAAAGACATAGATTCAAATGTTAACTAAGTAAAGGATTTCACCTAACTTTGATAAACAAAACAAAGCTTAAGCATTATAGAAAACTCTCTTTATATTAAAAAAAATTTGTGTGTATATATACTTACAATGAAATGAGAAGTGAGCTTATATAGACTCAATTTACAAGTAAGCAAGATATCAACATAAATGCAAAAATCAATCAAAATAATTACAAAAATCAATTAATAAGTAAATTTGGAGGATTTGATTGCAATCAACATTTAGTTTAATTGGTTCTTTGTATCTAGGCACCTTTTTCATATATCCATGGTTTGATTGTCTTCTAGAACCTTCTTGAAAATTTGTGATTGATTTGCATTGAACCTTTTGTTGATGAGGTATGAATATGAACCATATTTTCATGTTTGCATCAGATTCCAAATCAGACAAAAAGAGTCCAGCCCCGAGCTGAGTTGTTTCATAACCCTTGCCAATCAGAGGCACATAGCGAATCGAGTTTGATCCGAACCAGCTTGGACCAAAACTTACCCGAGTTTGGTTTCTCTTTAAATATTCATCGCATTTGGTTCCATTCATATACCTTTTCATTCTCGAGAAAACCTTAAACAAAAAAAATAATCCAAGATTGGAATACATTATGTTATTAAATTGAGTTGAATCATCATTTTCCGTTTCGAGTTCTTCGGATTTGGTTTTTATATAGAATCAATTAGCTGGATAACCACACACAAAAAAATTATTGGCGAAATAGTCATGACAATTTGCGTTGCTAGCCAAACGGGTGTGAAATTACGTCATTAACCTTTTCCTCTACATAGATATTAGATAAACATTAGAATGACGTCAACCACTTCACTTTTTCTTTCGTCTTCCTCTTTTATCTCTACTTTTTTTCTCTTTCAGTTTTTTGTTGAGTTTTTTTTTTTTTTTACAAAGACAAAAATCCATCATCAAGATATTTAAATTGCACTCACTGAACCTTATTTTTTACAAAGATCTAGAAACTTTTGGCCAAACTCTGGTGGTGGGAGAGGACAACGACGTGGAGATAGTGGTGGTAAGGTGGTGGTGGTGATGTCGTGATGTAGATCCGGCGAATCTGGTGTAGATCTGGCAGATGTGGTGCAGATCAGGTGAATCTGGTGTAAATCCGGTGAATGTGGTACAGATCCGACTAAAGTTGGAATATCCGGTTAAAATTCACGATAACAAAGTTTTTTGTAGATCCGGCGTATCTGATGCACATCTTGCTAAAACTGGAATATCTGGTTATAGTTCGCGAAAACGAGTTATGTCCAGGTTTGCCTATAGTTATATTTAAAAAGGTTATTTTATTGTTGTCTCTCAACTTCCATATTTTTGTCTCACAGAAAAATAAACCCTAATATATAATAGCTAAACCCTAATATCTAATAACTAAACCCTAATATCTAAAAATGAACCATAACTTTCTTGTTAACCCAGAAATTTGGTTTTGATCCTGCAAATATGCTACAGACCGGCTAAAATTGGAATATCCGGTTAAAGTTCACGTTAACGAGTTATGTTCACGGTTAGAATTTTATATTTAACAAATTTATATTTATTATTACCCTGTAATATTTTTATTATCATTTAAATTATTTATTATCGTTTAGTGTTCCCAAATTTGTATGTGATCCAATCATGTTTTTGATTTTGTTACTATGATTTTTTTATTTGTTTGAAAAGGAACACTCTAAGTTTGTATGGGGAATAGGTGGTGCCCGGTGCCGGGAAATGTTAGTTTTAAATAAACATTAAATAAGTTTTTTTTTATGTCAAGATCAAGTTGTAGAATACGATGAATAATCAATGTTTTCCAAAATCATCATAAAAGTATAAAATCAATCAGTAGTCTTAAAAACTTAACAAATAAATCAATTATAATAATAGATATAGGAGTCAATATCGTTTCCCTCAACTAACATATGGGATAAAACAGATTTAACAAAAAGGTGTGTAAGCCAATATCGTTTCTCTCAGCTCCCAAACTTTGGAATAAAATTGGTTCAACAAAATGGTTGCTCAATTCAAGGTTTTTGTTTGCCAACAACCTACGCGGAAATTAACCAATAAACACAGTGATTCCCCGTGCGGGAATCCAAATAATTCAGGACTTTAGCTATATTTTTCTTTATATATATATTTGTTATATATGATCATATAGTCAAAATATTTGAATTTTAAACGATTTTTTTTTGCCAAATAATAACATATGCAAAAGATGATATAAGTAATCACGTAACATTGTTTCGTTTCACATGACTACAAAACAAATATAAACAAATATGTGATTAAAATATTTATTAACTGGTAAATTTTTGGATTGTCCAAAAATTAACAAATAAACACAGTGATTTCCCACGCGGGGAATCCAAATAATTCAATACTTTTGCTATTTTACATATATATATATATATATATATATGATCTTATAGTCAAAACACTTGAATTTTAAGAGAGATTTTTTTTTCAAAAGGGTTTTCGCCAAATAATAATATATGCAAGAAGATTATATAAGTAAGTAAGTAATGTTGTTTAGTAAACAACATTTTTATCGATAATGAGTATACTTTTGTTTTTTTTTAACTTTTTTTATCATTAATGAGTATACTATTTTTTAATGAAACCCCTTATCTATTAATTTAGAAGTCACTTTATTGAAAAATTCTATGTGTACCAATCACATTCATCTACTTATGACGTGGAAGGTTATGTCATATGTAGGGATTATATAATCAGCATTAAAATAGAATTCTTCTTCCCTTCTTCGTTCTTCAAAACTTCCTTCAATGTTTTGTGGAGAATTCTCATGACGATATATTAACTCGATTTCTGATTGTTAAAATCTCTTAGTCGAATAATTAAAAGTATTTATCTCTCAAAATCGAGCATATCTATCTTTTCAAGTTTAAAAACGGTTACAATTTGAAGTATGAGATTTTCTGGGTTTATAGGATACGATTTTGAAATATGATAAAGTATTTTGATCAATTTCACCGTCTCTGTTGCTGAAATTGAAAATTTGATACCAAAGATGAATGGTCACGATCTGGAATTGGAGAAAGCTACAAAGCTCGGATTCGACGAGATTCCGAGAAGAAATGTTTAGATCGATTCGTCTCTCTATACGGTACCGAATTCAAATCTCGATTCCAATTTGTGCTCTAATCGATTGGATTCATTCTAGGTTTAGTATTAATCTGAATAATTTTTGTGAATTGGTTGAAAAGTGATGATGGTAAAGATGTTGAGTATCATTCTCACTCATGATTTTCTCGCGGTGGTGGCTCAAACCGAGGCTGATGATGGTGGTTCAAAAAGCCAAGTTTCATGTTACCGGAAGTGATCATAACCGGATTTGGATTCTATGATGATACAGATTTCATGGTTACAAGGACAAGGCAGACAAGTTCCAGGCTACATTTTACTTTAGGATGGTTTTGTTTGGCAAAGACTCATTTTACATTCATTAGAAATCTGTTGTTAGATCAATGTTCATTGCGGTGGGAAGTGGATGTTTTAATTTAAATGTATGAGGACTGGCCTTTTGGAAACAAGGAGTTCCGAATCTAAATGTATGCGTCGATGTTGCAAAGTTTTTGAATGAAAAATGCAAGGTGAAGAGTGTTTATTATTATGCCGGTATGCCTGCAAAACAGAGAGTTGATGTTCAAAGGAAATGGCAGAGAGGGGAAGTCCGTATTGTCTGTGCAACCATCGCATTTGGGATGGGAATAGATAAAGCAGCGTGGTAAGTCTAGCATGTTGATTGCTTCTGCAGGATTTTGTTACCAATTTTTTGCCACTTTCATCTGTTGTCTTAATTGGTTTTTGTTGTTATGCTTACATCATACTGTCTTGGTGTCTGTGACATTTAAGATGGCATCTAAGATGGCATCTCTGCTTCTTTTTTGCAGGGAACTAAAGTTATAGATGAGCAAAAATTCACTATAGGATATAAGATTGTAATCATTGTTCTTTCTTCTTTAGCAGATCATTACATCAGCATTTTCCAGCTGGTGAAAGTCAAATAGCATGGTAATAATGGAAAGTAATACTTCGATCGAGCAAAACCAGTTCTTAACCTAAATGACTACATCGGTGTTTTGGACATAACACAAGAAGTTATTGCTTCTTATGTTGTGGCTTCAAGAGGAGTTCACAATGAGTCTCATAACACATCGGTGATCATGATCAAAGCGAACTTTTACTAATTAATGGGGTTTTTTTGCACAAAACCCATATGGAAATTACACATTTGTAGTGATTCTACACATTCGTAATATAGAATATTTATAATTTTTTGTGATAAAATATTATTAATTTCTTTTTGGTTTTTCGTTATTTTCATCCCTTGCTTCATTTATATTACATTTACATTCCTCTGTTTTTTAAACTTTGACTCAACTATTATTTACAAACAATATTTTACTTTCACAAATTTATTTCCAAAGAATTTAATATGATAAAATAATTACTACAATGAGCATGAATATATTTGTTAGCCAACTATTTTGTCATATACATACGCTGCACATATACATATAGTATATGACTCTTTTTTTGTAAACCTGGGAATCGGTTTGTCCCTTGACCCAAAGACTTTTTCAGTTTGTCATCATGTTCGGTTTAAAGAACATTGGATTTATCTACTTCTAAGACTATCATGACTATGAGTTATTGATAAATTACTATACTTTGGCGATTTTCTGGAGATTTCCACGAGAATTAATATTTTCTTCTTCATCTTCCTATTCTCACCAAATTCGGCCGATATTTTCAGGTTTTCTCCATTAACGTTCGTAGACAGTAGTTCCCTGTGACGTAAGCATTTGCAATGACTATCAACAAAAGCCAAGGTCAATCATTAGAAAGTGTCTGAATATATCTACCGTTGTTTGTTTTCTCCCATAGACATCTGTATGTAGCACTATCAAGAGTAAAGTCTAGAACATGGCTCAAAGTCCTCATTACCATCGATAAGAAAAACGAGTTGAAAGAGACAATGAATGTGGTCTACAATGAGGTTTTCCAAAATTTGAGTTAATTCCTAAATTTATCTGACAAATGTTAAGTTCTTTGTTTCTCGGTAAAATAAAATACACATGATCTTCTTTTCGTTTACTTCTGGTTTTACCATCATCAATTTCTCTTTTACATAACAATAATAGAATATATGAAGTAACAATTCACTGTCCGCACAGGATGCATGTCAATCACCTAGTATATATTTAAAACTAATTTTATTTTTCTTAATAGAAAACATTTTATATCGTTATGGACCGTAGAGAAATTAAAACATGCTTCATGATATATCAAATGTCTAATAGTTTTAAAACACGTAATCTTTTTCTAAACATAAAAAATAGTAAAATCAAGTTCACCCCTTAGCATTTTTACTCACAGTATATAAAGATTGGTTGATGTAATCATGTAAAGGTACATCATGATAATTATAAATTGTAATCATTAAACCACACGTTCCAACAAGTAGTTAAATAAACAACATTTTGAGCCAACCATTTTACTTTTTGGAGGAAGGTATCAAACAAGTTGCAAATGGATACCTAAGAAATAACGTCATTAATAATAAGTAATAACCTTACGTAAAGAAAATGGTGAAAGTTAGTTAAATCCATTTCGAAAACGAAAGAGAGAGAGAGTAAAATAAGAAAGTTCGTGGTTGGCCCGTGAGCTAATCTCTCTTGTTGATGACTCGTGCTTACTGAAAATGAAAGTTTAAAGACTTTTTGTTTGAGGAAGTGATTGTGACTCACACAAAACCCTAAATTTCGATTCACCTACAACAAAGGGGAAAACAAATTCTAGGCAGCTTTAAATGCAAGTAGCATCTCCTCTCCTCTCTTAACCACTAAGTAAATCCTCTTTTTCCTATATAAAGCTTCCCCTTGGAACTCGGGTTCTACTGCAATTCGTTTCTAAAACAAAGATGTCATCTTCTTCTTCTTCTTATCGATTCCAATCTTCGTCGACTCCTTCTCTCGGGAATCTCGTGGAACGGATCAAAGACGCTTGTCATTTCCTCGTTTCTGCTGTTCTGGGCACCATTATCTCCGCGATCTTCACCTTCTTCTTCGCTCTAGGTTCGTTTTTTGTGGATCCGATTTAGGCAGTAATTCTTTGCTTATCTGTGATTTGATTGGTAAGAAAGGTGTTTCCTTTTTGTTGTTCAGTGGGCACATTGCTAGGGGCACTTACAGGGGCTTTGATTGGCCAAGAGACCGAGAGTGGTTTCATCAGAGGAGCTGCGATTGGTGCCATTTCCGGAGCTGTTTTCTCTATTGAGGTCTTTGAATCATCTCTTGATCTCTGGAAATCCGATGAGTCTGGTTTCGGATGCTTTCTCTACTTGGTAAGCTTGCTATATTTGTTTGGCCTTCACTTCCATTGGATTGAACTTTGAACTGACCGGTGTTTCTCTTTTTTTTTGTGTGTAGATTGATGTCATTGTTAGTCTTCTCAGCGGGAGACTCGTCCGGGAGCGCATAGGTCCGGCAATGCTAAGCGCGGTGCAAAGTCAAGTATGTTTGGATCTTTACGAGTTTTATTCGGCTGTCAATTTTTACTGATTTTTTGTCATGGTCAGATGGGAGCTTTGGATGCACCCTTTGATGATCTCTCAAACCTCTTTGAGACAGGAGGCTCAAAAGGATTAACAGGAGACTTGCTTGAGAAAATCCCCAAGATGACAATCACCCGCAACAATAACACCGATGCTTCTGAGAACAGAGACTCCTGCTCTGTTTGTCTTCAGGTTCTACCATCAGCTTGCTTCGTTTTACCCCATTATATCAAGTCACATATCTAACTTAAAGTTTTTCGGGTTTTCTTGATGTGCGATTTTGCAGGACTTCCAGCTTGGTGAAACAGTTAGAAACTTGCCTCAATGTCATCACATGTTTCACTTACCATGCATAGACAATTGGCTCCTCAGGCACGGTTCTTGTCCAATGTGTAGACGTGACCTTTAATCTCTCTCTCTTACCTCAAGATTTTGGTCTACTCTTCTTTTTCCTCCTCTTTCATGTATATTGCATTTTCCTGTCAATGTTTACAACTACCAAATTACACCTCTCTTTCTCTTTCTCCATGAGGCTTTTCTAGTTCTCTAATATACCCTGTAACAGTATCTTTGTAATGTTATGCTTAGTAAACAGATTGTACAGAAGAGATATACAATAAAAGAGTTGTTATGGCTTATGTATGTTGTGTTCCGTTGATACGACTCGAAATTGTGAAGGATATGAACGTGGTTTGATTAAGAGATGGTTTATAGATGTTCTTATAATTATTCAGTTTTTCTCAATGATGGGAGAGTGAATCTTCTTAATATCTACGACCTTATTTTCCTACTCTTTGAATTTCTTGTTTCTAGGTACGTGGTTTCACTCTTTTGTAATTGAGAAAAACCAAAAAGAGGTTCATTGTTTGTTTGATCGACATTAGATAAGTCTCTCAGTGGGGACCTCTATCATCTGTTGAAGCCAGAAACTATGTGGTGGGCTTGTTGTTAAGGTCTTGAAACCAGAGACACAAGTCAGGGAACCAAATCCATCAAAACAATGGTACTTGGGTCCTAGATTCTTGTCTGGTGTAGACAAAATTAGTACTAAGTGCTTTCATATTTAAAGCACTCGTGAGTTGCTAATTACCTAATAATTTGTAAGGTGAGTTCTTTCTCTTTTGTGTGTGTGTGTGTGTGAACTAACGCACTCGTAGTGGTTTCAGTCATTGTCCACCACGAAATTGCAATACCCAATCGTAATTAATAGTGACTTCTACTATAAAAAAATTATGTCGTCTACTTCTCCTACTCCTAGTACTACTCTATAAACCTTGTTCCTGCCTTTACTACTTTTAGTACTCTTATCACGCCGATTATCATTTCTTTTTGGCAAACTGTTTTTTGGTATTAACCAATAACCAGAAGAAATAAATCCATCAAGCCAAGGGTACAAATTTCTAACAGAAAAAGAGCAAATATAAACTGAACTTTGAACTGGCCACTTGGGTTACCACACTCTGAAATCGAGATCACGCAGCTTATCTTTCTCTCTTAATTCTTTTTTTTTAGCAAATGATTTCATTAGTTTTATAGCATACAGAGTTTAACTAAATACGGGAAAACGGTCATTTAATTCTCCAAGTATTGTGATTGAACGAATTTATTCCCCAACTATTGTCTGCTCACATTAATTTCCGAATTTGTATTTGACTGTTTAAATCAAAGGCAGAGAAAGTCAACCTTTAATTTTAATAATAAAATATTAATACTCTAATAAAAATATTAATATTTTAATTAAAAATAATAATAATTTTTTAAAAAATCGAAAATAAGAAATTTTTCCATAAAAATGCAAAATAAGTAAAAAAAATCTTAAAAGTTTCTAAAATTTACAAAGTAATAATAATTGAGTTATTATAAATTTTTTATCTTTAATATTAGTTTTTTATATGATAAAGTTTCAAAATATATAATTTCTAATCGTTAAAATTTTAAAATTAATAAAGACAATTTTTTTTTGTTTCATTGATTATTTTGAATAATTATCCAAAACATTTTGGATTTAGGTTTGAATAACTACTTGGATTATTTATCTAAAACCGTTTTTATGCAATCTACTTTGTATTAATTGACTATTTTAGATTATTTATCTGAAAATACTTATTTATCTGAACTACTTTGGATTAATTAAGTATTTTAGATTAATTATCTAAAACCGTTTATTTATCCGAATGATTTTCTGAGATTTACGATTTATAACTGAAACTACTTTAGGGTTTGAGGGTTTAGATTTTAGAGTTTAGGGTTTGTTAGGGGGTGAAACCACTTTCTGAGATTTACGATTTTAGTAATGAATAAACCTAAAACCTTACCAATAGTTTACACTTCAAAAATAATATTTTTGAAAAAATTATTGTTTAGAAATTAAATATTGAATATATAATTTTATTTTTATCATAACTCAAATATAATTAATTCATAAACATTAGAAAACAAAAATTTCACTTTTCTAAAATTATTTTCGGATTTATTTGGATTTTTTGAAAAAATATTATTATTTTGATTAAAATAGTAATATTTTATTATTAAAATTAAAGATTAATTTTTTTAGTCTTTAATTTAAACAGTCAAACACAACTTCAGAAATTAATATGAGCAAACAATAAATTCGCTCAATCAAAATACTTGAAGAATTAAATGACCGTTTCCCCAACTAAATACATCAAGGAAGTCTTTCCAATCCCCATGTCTAAGGAGTAGATAGAGAGAAAGTTCCGGAGAAGTTGTAAATGGTAGAGTAGACTTGTATAGCTTTGCTTTGTGAACCATTGCTTTTGAATAAATTTAACAATTATTCAAACAAAAAAAAATACATCAAGGAACCAGGAAACAACATAAATGTTAAGCATAATTTTTTTCAGCCTTCTTATCAACATGAATGTAATTGGTAATTAGGAGTTTTATTAGAGGAAGACTTGTACCATAGTAGTTTATGTGAGATGTCGCATTCCTGTTGTTGATAAAAAATAAAAAAAATAAAAAGTGAAGAGTTAAGGTCAAGCGTTGATGCAAGTGCTAGTACAACATTATCAACACAGGTTTTGCACTTGGATTAATGTTCTCTGGAACCACTTGGCTTATCTCTAGATCTTTAAAAAACACATATTTGACAAAAAATAACTCCAGTATGTGTCTTTGTTTTCTTTGTCCTTGACTTCTTACTTATGTTGTGTTCCCTGAAATATCATCCCAAAAGTCCCCAAAATTAAGTTGGTTAGTTATTTTTCGTTGGTGTGTGCTGTGTGCATATAAAACCAGAAACTGAACGAAATCTATCTCCTCATATTTATCCACGTTTATTGCGTTTAAATAACTTCCACGTAGGGACTGAAATCTAACGCAAGATTATTGTTGTTATTTCTTATTATTTTCACAAAATATTATGTATACAAACTAAATCCGCCCGTTCGGAAAATAGGATTTATCAAAAGCCCAATATCTACATCCGTTTATTGTTTTATTTTTTAAATAGTGAAGTAAACTCGGTTAATATTGGTTTGATTTCCAATTATTTTTTCTTCTCTTCAGGTTCGATAGATATTCAAAGACTTAGGCTTTAAGAAATCTAAGTCTATGGGAAGAACAAGTTAAAGCTACGAAGAAAGTTATCGAACGCTATGCCATCAACTAGTTAGTTTTTTCTAGCGATTTTGCATAATGTCATGCATTCTTTTAAAATACGGCAACCCTTTAAACACTTTAGTTCTACCATTTAAATTTAGCCTCCTTACATTACAAATTTAACTTTGTTTATCTGAGCTAATATTCTCTTATAAGAAGGCACATGTCATAACTTTGATGAATGTAGATAGTAAATTTTTTGTGAAGTTGAGATACTTGTAGATTGAGATTTTGTAGGATCAGCTGGAAGAGTTATGGTGGGAGTACGAAACGAGAGTTTTGGGCGAGCTTTTTTAGATATAATTACGAAGTTGTAGCATGTAAGCCATGATCACAAGTAAGCGTGTTTCTAAATCTTCAAACTTATTTTTCCTTTCTTTAGTCTCTTATTTGTTCGAGGACGAACAATGCTAAATATGGGGATCTGATAGAGCTGGTATTTTACCAATTTTTACTATGTATTCTAAGTATTTTTCTAACAAAATCAAAAGATTTTGGTATAAAAATGGTGTTTTTCACCTTTTTATGTTTTCAAAGTGTTTTTGATACATAAATAAAAATAAGAATTTTTGCTTAAGACAGCAATCCAGAATAAGAAGTTTGTGTTTAGTTGAAGATGTTATGTATTTTGGATAAGATGAGCTTTGAAGACAATCAAGACACGTGAGTCAGCTGTCACATGAGCTTGAAATCAAGTCATTTGACCTAATAATCAATATGTTAAAGCTCAATCATTAAAGATATGCCTTTCTAAAGTTCAAGATGATCTTAAGGCCCATTTGATCGAATGACATGCATTGATCGATCGAATATGATGCGGATAATTACGAGAAGCTTATGAACTCTCTCAAGATATTCAATTGATATTTAAGAGCCACCATAATCATTTGAAAAGATTCATAAGATAGCCAGACGAGTTTCCGGATGAGGATCAGTCGAATCCAAACAGATTCGATCAAACTTAAGAGATAGATCAAATATTTTTATCCTCTTCAAATGTTTCTCTCTCTTATCACTTCACTGGAGCCCTTGGACGACACCCTCGCATTATATAAACACATTTTCGTGGCATAAGAGATGTGTGCCTCTCCAAACACCTTAGCTCGTGGAGAGAGTACTTTGCTTTCATTACTTTCTTAAATCCTTTGTTTTATCATTTTGTAGTTATTAGGGGAGATAATTCTTTGTACTTGAACCCCTATTACTATTTCTTTATCAATCTATCACTTGTCATGGTTTTCTTTTCCGCGAGAGAGTAGTTGATAGTTGGGATCAAGGTTTTTCGATAGTTTCATGGCTTGGTAGATAGGTTTGGGATTTACAACCCTTTATAATAACTTTTTCTTTGCATATGTCATTTGAGAATTGTTCGAAGGTACACCTAACTTTTCATGCTAGATTCTCTTCGCTAAGACACCATTAAGTAGAAGATCCGATTTGACAAAAGATAAGATGTGTTCATAGAGACAGAGACCAAATGGTTAACATATTGATTCTTTAGTAGAGATCATAACTGCCCCCTTTATTGAGGTTATGTGATTAATGTTTGTGTGTACCGAAATTCACATAACCAAAAACTTGTCGTACGAAACTTTTGAAGTATCGCCGACTGTCTTATGTATGAACCATTTGGAACCACGAAAGCAAAGAACTACGAAACTGGAAAATAAATCTATGGATGGAAAAAGTGATTTATTGATATAGTTCTCAAGAATTCGATATGTTAAAAGATACATTATGAGTTATGACTAGCAAACTTTTATACTCTCAGCTAAACTGTCCTAAGTCCTAGGGCTTTTCCTTTTTGTCATGGGCCGCCTTCCATTTCCTCATAAATAGCTTCTTGGATAGTTTCCATTTCTTCTATGTGCATCTAAAACTTCCATTTCTCCGATGATTCTTCGGAAGACTTCCTTTTCGTCGTAGAACAAAGGAAAACTTCCTTTTTCGTGGCCATATCCTTGAATCTTCGTGAATCTTCTAGTATGACGGTGCATGATCCATCGAAAGTCTTTGTTCGGATGTCGGCCCATAAAGAAGTATTCGACCATTTAGCTTGTCGAGGGCGTCATTGGACTCACGGATTGTCATTTAATCTTATGGTTCGTGATGGGGATTAGCTTTCGCCCAAAATATTTTCTGCAAGTGCACATGTCTCGTATACACAGAGAGCAGAGTGTACACAATAACACGTCCAAGTTCACTCGAGCTAAGCAGAAAAATGAAGTGGTTTTGGTTGTGGTCGATCGACAATGCGAACTGGTCAATCGATTGGGACAACTTTCGGTCGATGGCAGATTATGCAATCGATCGATCAATGCTTGAAAATGCTAAAAACGATTTAAACGTGAGAAAATTCAATGATAAAAAGCGTTAGGAAGTCAGATAATGCATTAGAGGATCACGGTTTGAATTATTTAGGGTAGTAATCTATGTAAATCCTAGTTTAGGCTACATAGATGAAATCACTATTAACTGACTATCGTTATGGTCATGCTTAGTCAGTCTAGTTCAATTGGTATCCGAGTTAACTCTAACATATATCTTTTCAGAAAGAGAACCTATGGGCTAATCAACCAATTAATCTAGTCATTAAGTTCAGGAAATCAAATTCTACTAAACTATATATAGTAAAGCTTTCACTATCAAGTTCTGGATCTCTTACTCTAAGTGGTGTATTAGTACCAGGTTTATCCTATGATTTATACTAAGATCTGATATGCTATTCATTACACAGTCATATTGCCTATCTACCAAACCATGATTCCTCCTGGCAAAACCTTATTCCTAACTAAAAGACTACTCAGACATGGTAAAAGTAGACATGGTGACAATGAAAATTGCTTGTATTAAAAGAGCGTTCATGATAGCTTCTCTGGACTGCAAAGATTACAAACTTCGTCCTTGAAGCAATGATCAAAGCATTAAAAGAAAAAATCTGAAAGAAACTGATAAACTATTAGCCTGGATGCCTGGAAGCTTTTGAGTGTTTTTTGATGATTTTATCTGCCTTTAGTCGTCTGTATTTATAGGGGAGAGAGTCGTGTATAGAGTCGAGACGAATCAGGAGGAATATTTGGATAGGAATCTAAATATTTGTGATTATCCTCTCTGAATCGATCGGTCGTCATAATCTCAGTCGATCGGTCGATATCTGAAACGCGTTTTCTGAAGATTAAGTATCTTCAGTGATTATCTCTAGCGTATACTGATAACTCCGAAAATGCAGCGGTCATTATCTGAATTTGTTCTCGAAGCTTCCTTGAGATTATGGGCTGTGATCGATCGGTGGGCCTCCAGACCGATCGATTGGGCCTTCANTCATAATCTCAGTCGATCGGTCGATATCTGAAACGCGTTTTCTGAAGATTAAGTATCTTCAGTGATTATCTCTAGCGTATACTGATAACTCCGAAAATGCAGCGGTCATTATCTGAATTTGTTCTCGAAGCTTCCTTGAGATTATGGGCTGTGATCGATCGGTGGGCCTCCAGACCGATCGATTGGGCCTTCATTTCATGCGAGCGTCTGGATACACCTTCATTGATTTGAGCTTAACTTCTTACTCCTGAGGGCTAATAACTTAATTTCAACCCCATGTGACAGCTAACTCACGTGGTTTGATTGTCCTAACTCCTCACTTCATTCCAAAATAAACATCTCCTTCATCCGGGCCTGGACTTCTGATGTTGATTTGTTAGAATTGGTAGAAAATGCTCATTTGCGACCTAAAATGCATTGTTTTCACAAAAACATTTTGCAAACAAAAAAAAGTGAAATCCATTGGTTTATGTTTCAAATCAAATAATTCATTTGTTAAAACACCAAAAAATCATATCGAAAAGCGGTAAAATATCATTACTATCAATTCGCATCTCGTGATGGTGTGAGTTAAGATTACTTAGTGTATCGCATGGTCTTGTTGACACTAAGTCATTTGACTTGATTTGATCCACATAATGGCATTGGACTTGATGATTGAAACTTTTTTACGAACCATGGTGCATTTGGGTCGCGTGAACTTGCTCCCAAGGAGAAGTAGCGACCTAATGCACCTATTTGGGTTGCAGTTTCACCATTTGAGGAGAAGTGGCGACCCACAGTCCGTCTAGGTCGCTGGAACTTGCTCTAAGGGAGAACTGGTGACCCAGTTTTGTCCCACATGTTGTAGGAAGCTTGACAGCGGAGAACTTGCGAACTACAAAGCATCTGGTTCGCAGGAAGATGTTCCAGAGGAAGAATGGCGATCCATTTTGGTTCTTTAGGTCGCAGGTTGGCTTGCAGAAGGGAAGTGGCGACCCAGTCTTCTTTTTAGCTTGCTTAAACTTGTTTCGGAGAGAAGTGACGACCCAACCTTGCTCTTTGGGTCGCAAGAAGCGGCTCATGGGAGGAATGGCGACCCAACTAGTCACTTGGGTCGCAGCTTTGTTAAGGGAAGTGGCGACCCAGTTAGAGGCTTGGGTCACAGGTTGCGTTGTTTGTGAGAAATGGCAAGCAAAATGATCAATTTGGGTCTTGGTATGTTCCTTTGAACTTGATTCAGTGCAATGCTAGCTGAATGATCGATCATTGTAGTCATCTTAAGGTCCGTAGAGCATCATGTTGATCGGATGGTAATAATTTGTCTTTTTCACAAATTAATAAGACCTTGACAACTATACCTTATCGATGTAGTAGTAAAGGATCGAATCCACAAGTCTCAGTTATTTCACTGTAATCTACTAAATTATTTAATTTAGCTAAGATAATCAAAAGATTAGGTTTGTTTGCTAATTTTTTTATGGTTTTTAATTCAATCTTATAAAAATGATAAATGTAGGGATAATCAATGGAATGCAATGCAAGTACTAGATGTCTATTCAGGTTCAGTTTCGAACTATCCTCAACTCAAATATAAATATAAATTCATCCAATTTTGTAGCATCAATAATTTCTCCTAACCATTTAGATGTATAAACTTTCGCTTGAATCTAAAAGAGTTAAGGAAGCATTAACGATAACTGATTTGAAATGTTCACAATCTGCTTTAGCATCAACTTTCGTTGGCTAAAGACAAATTACTCTCCTAGTGAGTTTTCTATATGTCAATGACAACTTTCGTTTAAAAGACAATCTAAAGGCGAAAACTAAGTAATCAAGCTAGCCTAAGCATTATATCATCACTAGGAGGAAGACTCTACAAATCTAACCTATCTGCATCCAGTTTCTATCGTGACAATCCATGATTCCCCTAGATCTGACTATCTAACTACTCACGCATGATGGAATTAAAAAATACCAATGAAATGGTGAAGAACATGATCAAGAACAAAATAAAACAAATGACCATTATTAAAAATGAAATTAATAAAAGATAAAGGTTTAAGAATACTTCTCAACCATGGTAAATGACTGGAACTGAAAGAGAATGACAAGAAGGACAAGCTTCGACAATCTTCAAAGGAAAACATGAACAAAACTTTAGAGAAAATGAGAACAAAGAGTTTCAAAAGCAAAAAGAGAAGAATGAATCAAAAGAGGCTGTTTTGGAGGCAGAGAGGCTGTAAAAACAAGGGCAAACTCGTGCAGAATGAGGCAAAAATCCTTTTTTGTTCACATAAAATGCGTTGATTCTTGTTTCCATTTTTGCAGTCGGGAGGGTTGGAAAGATCCTTACTCACAAAAAATGCATTGATTTTTGCAGTCGGGAGGATTAGCTTCATTAACGCTAATCTTTGAAATGTGAAATCCTTACTCATTCATGCTTAGAACCCTCATCACTATTCCAATTTTATTTTTAAGCTCAATGCTAATGATCACACTCAACAGTCTAAAAATTGGACAAATGATCACAACGTTTGGTTTGGTGAGAAAAAAGATTTAAAGATTGAAGATTAAGTCTATCAAATTTCAAACGGTGACCAACTCTCAAGAAAAGAAATGTTATCATTATGCAAAAACAAAGAAGAAAAGAGCAATTGATGCATACAAACAATTTCTCCCATCTACCCATTCCAAAAAAATCCAATCAATTACTAAACCAACCAACCAAATCCTAGGGCTGCATCAGATGCAGATGATACCAATACGCTTCATTTGCAAATGAACTTTAAAGAAGATGAGGATCGAGAAGGAGGTGTGTCAGTTCCTGCGACAAATTGGGTTGAGACATATGGCCGAGCTAGAGTACAGACTTTACCTAGAACCCGTCCGACAATTATTGGCTTCGAGTGAGGTTATTTACGAGAACATGAACCATCTCTTGGCGTCCGAAGGCACCCTATCTTTTCTATATCGAGGCGAGTTTTACGAGACGACCATCCATGAGCTGTGCGATATCTGTGGGTTCGACAAAAACATACATGGAGTGAAATTTCCGTCCGAGAGCGTAACTGGTTTATGGGATTTTATGGCTGCTAGAGGCAGAGGTCCAGGGAAAGACGCTAAGCTGACGCTAATCCGCAACCTGATCTTGAGAGTTGTAGCCAAGATTTTGGGTGGGTCATTGTTTGCTATTGGTTCCTTAACAGCCCACAAGTTGTTGTTACTCCACCAAGCACTCCCGAGTTTTGTTGACTCAAGGTACGCTCTCGGACGGAAATGTCCCACCCAAAATCTTGGCTACAACTCTCAAGATCAGGTTGCAGATTAGCATCAGCTTAGCGTCTTTCCCCGGACCTCTGCCTCTAGCAGCCATAAAATCCCATAAACCGATTACGCTCTCAGACGGAAATTTCACTTCATGTATGTTTTTGTCGAATCCATAGATATCGCACAGCTCTTGGATGGTCATCTCGTAAAACTCGCCTCGATATAGAAAGGATAAGGTGCCCTCGGACGCCAAGCAATGGTTCCTGTTCTCGTATGTAACCTCACAAGAAGCCAAGAATAGCTCGGCCATATGTCTCAATCCAATTTGTCGCAACAACTGAAACACCTCCTTCTCAATTCCCATCTTCAAAATTCATTTGCGAATGACTCGTGCTGGTATCATCTGCAGCCAATGCAGCCCACTGTTGTAATCTTTCCATGAGTTACCGTAATATCGGGTCTAGAACATTGTATCGTTGAACTTTGCATAGGACAAATAGGGCACTAAAAGGACTTTGTGTGTGACGAATGGATAACCTCTTCTCTTGCTGGACACGAGCAAGGTGCAGATGTGCACACTGGTTTCTCATCCGGTGGTGCTTGAAGAATTGGAAAATCTTCCCTCGAAGACGATGCTACTTCCTTACCCCTAGGTTGCCTTTTTGTGTTTTTTCTCGAAATTCCTTCTTTCTTAAATGCCATTACATACAAGACATCAACCAAAAACCAAAATTCATATTTATCAAAAATTCTCAAAACATGAATCAATGGTAACGAGGTAAGACAACATTATTAATATCATTTCGAACCCTCAACATTATCAATATCATTTCGCAACCTAGACTAACACAATTTCTCAGTGTTAAGCCAGATTCGTCCATGCTATTCATTGTTATCAATCTCAAGAACATCAAACTGAAATGCTCCAAACAATGAAATAAGGCGTGGTTCAGTGTTATAATCATCCTAGAATACTTTTAAGAGGCACAAATCAACCTACAAATGAATCAATGAAGCCAATTTTTGCCAAATTCGTCCATTCCCCTCTTGTTCATCAACCCAGAAATTAAAAACTTCAAATCAATGAAATCAAGCATGGGCTAGGGCTAAAATCATCAAACAGAACCTATAGAATCCATGAATTAAACCCAACCCTCATCAAACAACCCGAATTTGAATATCTAGGGTTCATAGCCGAATTTCATAATCAAAGATTGGGTAGCTTTCCTCGTTCGAGAGTGAAAATAGAGGGCATAATCAGATAGACGACCAAAAATCAAGCAAGTTAGGAACAAGAATCAATCAAAACGGTGGAGAATATAGGGAGTTAAGAATCTCTTCAAAAATCGCCGAAGATGGAGAAAGAGGAACAGACACGCGAGATTGATCTGTTCTGGGCTTGGTTCGGGAGGGATAAGGGTTGTTCCGGTTCAATTCTAGTGAACCGAACTGGATTAAACCGGAAATTGCGCACCAGAGCATTAGAACGATCGTTCCACCACAAGAACGAGCAGTCTGATCGTTCTGGCCACTTCTTCTCCTTTTCTTTTTTTCGATTTTTTAAAAAAATTTTCCCAAAACACTAAAAATCAAAATGTTAGTGCATAAATGATAAAAATCAAAGAAAAAAAATCAAACAGAGAAAAATCAAAGAAAAAAAATCTATTTAACAGGTTGCCTCTCACTCAGCGTTTGTTTTAGCCACATAGCTTGATTCACACGCTTTTTATGTGCTAATTGGATCACTTAAGCGAATAACTTCGCTTTGGGTGATCACCGTATCCGCGAGATATGTTTCATCTTTGCTCATTGACAATGAACTCAGCAACCGTTCTTGACAAATAAAACCACTGCTCCATATGGTCTCTATACCTTGATGGTGAAAGGGCCAGGTCACCGAGACCTAAACTTTTTTGGAAAAAAGCTTCAAACGAGATATAAAAAGCAGTACATGATCGTTGGCAGCAAAATCGCGGGAAATGATTTTCTTGTCATGGATGGCTTTCGTCCACTCCTTGTAAATTTTGGAGTTCTCGTACTCGGTTTGATGAATCTCATCAAACTCATTCAACTGGATCAAACGATGCTCATGTGCTGGCTTGAGGTCGAAATTCATCTTCTTCACCGCCCATGCTGCTTTGTGCTCGAGTTCAAATGGAAGATGGCAAGACTTTCCGTAGACAAGGTGAAATGGCGTTGTGCCTTATGAGTCTTGTATGCGGTCCTATAGGCCCAAAGTGCATCATCTAACCGATCAGACCAATCCTTACGAGAGGCTTTCACCGTCTTCTGCATGATGCTTTTGATTTCTCGATTTGAGACTTTGACCTGGCCGCTCGTCTGCTGTTGATAATTTGTAACAACTTTGTGTTCGACTTCGTGTTTCCTTAGTAAATTCCAAAGACTTTATTGATGAACGAGGTGAGAATCCGCGCTATATGCGGGTGTTTGTTAATATATTGTATGAACTATATTTTTTTTTTATTCTCTTTGTATTTTTTTAGGTTTATAATATGTTAATTTAACGATTGTTATAGTTGTTCATTTTGTTATATAAATGCTGTTTAAAAAAAATATTTTTTCCTCAAAGATTTTATTTATGAAATGAATAACAAGGGAACTACAATAACTTCAAGAGAAAGAAACCTAAATTTGAAAACTCAAACGCAGCATCCAAGCAAAACTTAAAAAGGAAAATATGCATTTTGTTTACCTTGAACAACCCAGACACCCGCATCGATTTATCTTCAACATGACAACCACCCCACATCGGTTTATGTTCAACATCAACAGACACCCTGCATCGATTTGTGTTCAGAATCACAAGCACCCCACATCGGTTAGTCTTCAAGGTCAAATACCCAACATATAGTTATTATATAGAAAGGTTTTGTAACCATCCGGGATGTTCTCTCTCCACATACGAATGAACTCTAATTTTATACTGCACTTAGAGCAATTGAATATGCACTCTTATTGGCTAAAGGGTCCTCAAACCAAACACTCCACTCACTATTAACTGTTAGATACCGCAAGAATATATCAATCTTCGTGTCTTGGGCTGGGCATTCGGGTACCCGTTCGGGTTCGGGTCGGTTTCAATCGGGTCTCGGGTCTTCGGTTATAGGAAATTGGTATCGGGTGTTATAAAATTTCGGTTCGGGTCAGTTCGGTTCCAGAATCAAAGTACCGTTTTCATACGAAAACAATTCGGGTCCACTAGGGGTTTGATTCGGGTCCCAAAATACCTGATTTTTTTCAACATTTTAAACAAAAAATAGCTACAGTTCGGGTTTGGTTTTGTTTTTAATGGTAAAAAATCATAAAAATAGGTTTAAATTGAATAATTTTTTTGTTAAATTTTGATAAATATAACTAATAACTTTGTATATTTTAGTTATATTTTGATATTTCAATTACTTTGATTTAAAAACAACGAATATCTCCAAACTTATAATTTTAATTCTGGATTAATATGTTATATTAACTTTATATATAGTTAATAGTTTAGGTGTATAATTGTATTTTGAGTATTTTCGGGTACCCGTTCGGTTCTCGGTTCGGTTCCATTCGGGTTCGATTCTTCCGGTATAGAAATTTAAAACCCGTTCGGGTATTTTCGGCTTCGGTTCGGATTCGGTTCCAATTTTTGGGTCGGTCGGTTCGGGTCTTCGGATCCCGGTATTATGCCTAGCCCTAATCGTGTCCATAAAAGGCCATTCACTCGGCTTTGGTTTCACTTTTGTATACGATCTTCGACTGTGCAACATAAAATAGTTAGCTTTATACAACATTTAGATTAAACAAATGATTAAGAAAATCATCTCAATCCACAAAACCCAGTGGTGTAAGTGCTAAGTAATATTTTATAATTCTTTTTTTTTAATTGTCGACTATTTTTTAATTCTTATGCATTTGATAAAATAGACGACTTTATTATAAAAAAAATAGATAAAGAACACTTTGTTCTGTTTTCAAACAAGTGTTGTTTGGCATATAAAAATTAAATTAAATTCAGGACATGAGGAATGATGAAAAACATGTATGTATTAACAAAGAAATATATATAGGGTTTATCAAAGGTTAAACCTAGAAGTTTGAGATTGGTGTTTACGAGCGCTTGAAGGTGGTCGGCTTCTGAAATTTTCACGATCTATTGAAGCACCAATGTCTCGTCGCTGGTGCAATACGTATGAAAACGGGTGCTATGTGATCTTGCACAGTTTTTTAGCATAAAAGTGTGAGAATATGTCCGACCAATATCAAACACTTTCCCACTTAACGATCCAGCAAGAACAATCGCAATCAGACCAGTCATTTTCGTTATACCCCCTTCCCTATCTCTTCCTCCTTCAATCTCTTCTTCACAACAACTTTGTGACAATGGCGGATTCGAACTTACATGATGTCCTTCATAATACTCACTCTCCACTCTATCCTCATAATACAAACTCGAAACTTCCGTAACATACCCTTATTCTTCATCCCCATCTCTATATCTTTTTTTTCTTCTCCCTTTTACATCTTCATCATCTTCCTCTTCTTCTTGTAACTCCTCAACTTCTTCGTCACTATATTCAATTTCAGTTTGCCGCTTTTACTCTTCTCGTTCTTAAACACCACATCTCTTATCGTAACCACTTCTTTCTCTTCTTCCACCACATGTTTTGTCGATAAAGAAACATCTTTAGATTCATGAATTAGTTCTTCTATGATTTGAAGGCGACACTGCTTTTCCTCTCGTGTCTCGATGATGTTGCTTCGTCTTCTACAATCTCTTGATTCTTTGTCTTCTACTTCTTACCAATGAGCATTAAAATAAACAAATCTATCTGAATCTCCGCCGTGTTAGGACATATGTTAAAGAGAGAGAAGACACGCAACACCGCGAATTCATTAAAAAGACCGGTTTTTATTCGATTTTCAAGGGGACGTGGGGTTATGACGGGCGGTGCATAATTTATTGTACTGGGAAAATAAAACTATGAGCAGAAATTAAGAGTCTATAATTGGGGGTTTCAATAATCAAAGAAAACAGCTACTCCATGATTTGGAAATCATTTCAGGGAGGGGGGTCTTATGGTGAAATTAATTAGTGAAGAGGAGAGAGGGGCTACTGGAGTCGGGTTGTCATTAAGTTTTCTTCTTCAGTTTCCCGGGTTTTATTCGTTAAATATTTTTTTAGTCTCATAAACCCTGCAACCATTGCTATTTTTGTGTGTTACTATTCAATATCTTAAAGTGGAAGATAGTTTAAATTAGGGCCATGTTCTTTTCCCTATCGCTGCGATTGCGTCAGCGACCCGAGAATTTACCTTGCTTGAGACGTAAGTATGTGATGAATAACACCAACAACTCAGTCAACATAATCGCAACAACACTGTTGATGGAATCGCATTGGCTCTTCCACCGTCGTTGTTTTCATCAACGACAGCTTTAACATCACTAACACCCGTGTAAACAGTCGCAGCGACTCCTCTTTTTTATTTTCAAAGTTTGTTTTACCATTGTCTACGTTATATTGTCCAGTCGCTAACACAAACGCAGCGATAGAAAAAAGAACANACGTTATATTGTCCAGTCGCTAACACAAACGCAGCGATAGAAAAAAGAACAGGGCCTAGTTACGTGCACCGCTCCACTGATGTCTATATCTTAATTGTGTTTTAATTTTGAAACAATTCTTATAATTCTGTTCAAATATGGCTTGCTGGAAAAAAAATATATATATATATATATATATATATATATATATATATTT
>OVAP01001039.1:0-27118 GCA_900406295.1 Aurinia saxatilis
CATTGTCTGTGTAACCTTGAACGAAGGATCTTCAAATAACGCAGCATCAGTAGGTAACACCAGCAAATCTTCGTCTCTCTTTTCTTTGATATCCTGCAAATGATTAACAAAATGAGGATCTTACGATTCTTATCCATATTCTTTGATATTTCTTCTTCGTTCCCAGTCCAAGTTACTAGGGCAATTACTAAAACAGATAGAGAGCTAGACCTTGAAGTAGGAATTGTCGAACTTAAGCCACTTCACTGTCCATGACTGTCCTCCTGGTTCTCCAGGTCCAGCTTTCTGCCANCATTGTGAACATTTTTCATTAAATCTCAACACTCTCATTGCTGGTACAGCAAATTAAAGGAGCTAGATTTTGTTATTTATTATACCGTGTACTTTGTCTCAGGTTTGCCCCAACCGCTACGTTCTGGTCTGGATCTTCCTAGTGTATGTGCACCAGATAACGCAACTATTTCCTGTTTGAAAAGTAACCATCTCTGACTGTCAAAAAAGAAAACAATCTGGTTTGATATGAACAACCAAAAATGGCACAAAAAATATCAAAATCACCTTGTCATTGAGTCCCATTCTATAGAATACATCTCTCAAATGATCAGCTGGTGAAGGCGGTCCGGCATCTAAACATATCATATTTTCACCTCGTTATTCCAATCTGTCCAGAATAAAATCTGAAACAAACTCATCGAAGCCATGAAAACAGACAATGGAAAGATTAGTTAACCAGGGAGTCTTCCTTCTTCTGGACACTGCTCAGGTGCAACGACATCAACTCTACCGTACTTCATCGGGATTTCAGGACCACCAGCTTCCTGAAATTTTTCTACAGTCATCAGTTAAAATGTTCTCTGCTATTCCAAACACACGAATAGAGAAGGAGAAGAACCTCTATAGCAGTGGCACTAGCTAACTGGAATAAGTCCGCGTAAGAGATGTTTGGATATTTCTCTTTGATAGGTTCAATAAGCTTCAAAGCACTAATGAGACCTGCCAAAAAACACCATATAAAGACGCAACCCCGGAAAACAAAATCAAGTCTTAAGCCATGTAAATGAGATGAAACAAGTACCAGCATTTGCAGCATGTTTAAGCTCAGGCTCAAACCTAAGACTTCCATTAGCTCCACCTCTCTGTGGCCACTCTTCAATGTTCTTGTTATATGTACCTGCATCATGCCATCCCAATCTAACCTGCAACGAAATATAGATATCTTGTCAAAAAGACAAACAAAACAAACACACAACTTCAGTGAAACCAACTTAACAATGCCACAGAATCATGAATCAAAGCTTAAAGCTTTATACTACCCATGAATAAAAAAAAATCCAAATCCTATAAAACAAACAACTATCATGGGATAAAACATCCCACCCAAACAGAATCGAACACAACAATGACCTAGCAGAAATGCCGCAAAACCAAGATATCCAACAAAACACACACACAACAAACCAAAGATACCCAACAATATACACACAACTTCAATTCAACCAACTTAACAATGCCATAGAAACATGAATCAAGCTAAGAACTTTCTACTACCCATGAACCCAAAATTTTCATAAACTATCATATGATGACACATCGAATCAAACAAAACACAACTCCAATAAAACCAACTTATCAATGCCATAGATTATAATAAAGCTGAAAACTTTATACTTCCCATGAATCCAAAAATTCCAAAATCCTAATCATATAAACAACTCTCTTCAAGTAACACATAACACCAAAAGAGAAACAAGAGATAGTCACTTAACCAAAATGGGATGACAAAACTTAGTACGAAGAAGGAGTTTGATATCTTCTTTAGCATTTTTCAATTGAGCTGCATCAGAAGCTGCACATTTCGGTGAAATCCAACCTCTATTCGTCCCATTAATCGAATGTCTCCTCTACAAAAATCAACAAGAGCGTCATCATCAACAAAAGTTTGAATCTTTAATCGCGATTGATTTTTAGAGTTTACCTGAATAAAGTTTGAATGAGGAAACAGAGAAGAAGAAGAAGAAGACGAGATGCTTCGGAGAGAATGTGATGGAGAGAGAGGTGAAAAGGAAGAGGAGGAGACGGAGGGTGAAAGAGAGATTCTGGTGGAGGAGGAGGAACAGAGTGAGTGAGAAGCGACGGAGAGAGACAACGCCATTTTTGTGTGACGGTGGTGATGCGGCGGAGAGAATCGCCGGAGATTTAAAAGGACAGATGTCAGTGAAGTAGGGATGTGATGAGAGTTGGATGTATTTGGAGTCACTCACACTCCTTAACTGGATAATGCGATCTGATTCTCTTCTAATGTGATGATCCTCACGCTCCTAAGACATAACTAAAAAAATGCTTATCACCTTCTTTTTTTTTCTTTGTTTTGTTTGTCAACATCTGATTTTAGTAAAAAGAAAAAATTAATACTAATTTCATTTTTGTTGTGTTTGCAAATCTAACATCTATTATAAATAATTTTTAATTCGATCAAATGAAGACTTCGCCGTACAATGTTTTCCACAACATACATGGTGTATATCAAATGAACATGGATCCACCATAAACAGTTTTACATACCATATTTACGATGGACAGCTTTCTACCATGCACGAGATCACAATAAATGATTTTTTGCTTGCATCACCTCTGGACCTCCGTAAATTTGTGTATTTTTTAATTTGTAGAAATTATATTTTGTGGGCTTCGAATCACATATCTAGTATAAAAGGTTTTAAACCCTTAACTAAGAGACTAAAGGACTTCCAGGATTTTAATAAAATATTCATGTAAATTTAAAGAAAGTTCAAGAAAATTATTGAGTTTTTTTCTGAGAGGGTAGAGAATTCTTTTAGTTTATTTTGTCGGCGAATATAAAAATTGTATTTTTGTTGAGAATTGGCTAAAAGTTTTATAAAAAATATGAAGTTTAGATAAACTTTTAAACATATATCTAATGCCGATAAACCAATATAACATATATTTAATGTTTTCATAATTATCAAATTGTTTCCACCAAAAAAAAATTATAACACAAGATTCATTTTTCAGATAAATTGAGTTGATTATAATCTAATTTTTAGCATGATAATCATATATACTATTTGTTAAATTCATTCGGATAAACACAAAACATTAATCATTGTTGTGCAAATGAATTTGGTTTCCAATCAATATTATTAAAGGAATATGGCATTGAAAATAATAGAGATTCGACGAGTACCTTTTTCTGAATACTCATTATTTGAGAATTGTTTTTAATTTTGTTATTTTTTTATCTATTTTTTATTTGTCTGATATGAATATCGATCATTTAGATTTAGATAAAATTATCAGATTTAGATAATTTTTTTATCTATTTTTTATTTATCTGATATCATTTAGATTTAGATATCTGATTATCGATTATATATGTATTTTGATATTTAAGATTGCTGCTTAATTTTGTAATGCTAATTTCAAATGTTGTTTTATTTTGAGTAAAAAAAAACCACAAATCTTATTTAAGTAATGTAAATAACTTTTTAGAAAATATTAAAGTAATAAAAATCATAGCCATTTTCAGAAATGACATCAGATTTGCAATAAGCCTTCTTCATTCATAATGCTTAAATTACCAAAGGTTTTTCTTTCCTTTTAGAGACAAGTTTTTGGGTCGAGCTTAATGGGTGAGCCGAGCTAGTTAATGGTTTGCTCACCCATGGTCTATTCTCTTTAGTTCCGAATAGTGACAACAGAATTAAGTGAGGAATAAGGATGCAATGCGGTTTGTATAGTAAAAAGGTAAATTGTGGAATTAGTGAGATTAAAATAAAATAGTCTTAAACGCACTACAAAATGTTAATATCACGAATGGTGAAAAATATGTGGAATGAAAGCGGAATATGCTCCCCATTCACAACCTTTGTAGCCAAAATCCAAATTTGTCAATCAGTCACGAGGAAGCACCAAGTTGCAAGAAATTGAATGAAGATAAAGGCTATAAATAGTAAACACAACCGCACCTCTTCTGCATGTGTGTTCACCATTCATGATATTATTATTTTACAGTACGTCTAAAACTATTTTATATTAACTGCACTTATTCGGCAATTTACTTTTCTACTATGTAAATCACACTAAACCCTTACCATTCACCCCTAAAAGAGGAAGGGCCTCCTTTTCGCTGCCTAGTGGCACCTTTTCTCCTGCAGAAGGAAACCCTTTATTGGGATCCGAATTTGGTTTTCGCTTTCTTGGAGTAAAGGTAACAGAAAAATGATTCGCAAAGTGGAGACAACAACAACAAGAAACCTTTACTTTTTCTTCTTCTCCTTCGTCTTCTTCCTCCTCTGTACTCGAGTTCGATTCTCAGAAGCTACGACCAAAGATTCTTCTTCGTCTCGTCATGTGAAGTTACAAAATCATCGTCTTGGCTCCTCCGTTGTGTTTCCTGTCTCCGGCAACGTTTATCCTCTTGGGTTAGTCCCAAATTTCACATCTTTTCTTTGTGGGTTTGACTAAAGTCTGGGTTTGACTAAAGTCTGGGTTTTGATCTTCTCTGTGTGATTGTTGACTAAGGTCGAGATTTTGATTCTTTGCTTTCATAATCTAGTGACCCGTTTCGTGGGTTTTGATCTTCTGAATGTGATTGCTGACTAAAAGTCTAGATTTTGATCTGGAAGGGTTTTTAAATTTGGTTGAAATCTTGATTACAAAGGTTGGAGATTGGGGGCAATGTTGATTTGGATTTGATGTTGTATTGAAAACGCCCAATTTAATTGTTGTTTGCATTTTTGATATTTTCTTATATGTGTAGGTACTACTATGTGTTGCTTAATATAGGAAACCCACCTAAGCTCTTTGATTTGGATATTGACACTGGTAGTGATCTCACGTGGGTTCAATGTGATGCACCTTGTTATGGTTGCACAAAGGTATGTATATGACTTTTGATTTTGCTTCTAGTCTCTGTGATATAATTAGGATAAGGTCTTATTGTAATCTTGTATGTTATCTCTTTTTCTTTGCAGCCTCGTGATAGTCAGTATAAGCCGAATCATAACACTTTGCCTTGTTCACACCTTTTGTGTTCTGGCTTAGACCTTCCTCAGAACAGACCTTGTACTGACCCTAAGGATCAATGTGACTATGAGATTGGGTATTCTGATCAGGCATCATCTATTGGTGCTCTTGTCAGTGATGAGTTTCCTCTAAGGCTCGCCAATGGCTCCACTATACATCCTCATTTGACATTTGGGTTAGTTTGTTTCCTACCTTTTTCAATATTAGACAAGAAAACAGTAAAATTCATGGGTGTATCGTTGGTGATCTTGCTAGTAATCCTGATTCTTATATCTTTCTCTTTTCAGATGTGGGTATGATCAGCAGAGCCCTGGTCCACACCCTCCTCCTCCAACAGCGGGGATCCTTGGCCTTGGCAGAGGGAAAGTCAGCATCTCGACACAGTTAACTTCCTTGAGGGTCACGAAGAATGTGATTGTGCACTGCTTAAGCCATAGTGGTAAAGGCTTTCTCTCTATTGGAGATGAGCTTGTTCCTTCTTCTGGAGTTACTTGGACTGCCTTGGCTCGTAATTCACATAGGTGAGTAGTAACCCTTGAGCATCATCTTCTTTGTCACTTAACTTCTTACACTACCAGATTAGTACTCATGTGTTGCTACTTTGTTTTGTTAGTAAAAACTACATGGCTGGACCAGCAGAGCTTCTATTTGACAGCAAGACTACAGGTGTTAAAGGCATTAACTTTATTTTCGATAGTGGAAGCTCATACACGTACTTCAATGCCGAAGCATACAAAGCAATTCTTGATCTGGTAAGAGTCAACTTCTTCTCTGAAGATAAAGAAGTAGATTAGTTTAGCTTCGGTGGTTGTGTTTTGCAGCATTGGGATGACTAATTTGATCTTCATATATCTCTTAGATAAGAAAAGACATAAAAGGGGGAAAGACTTTGATGGATACAAAAGAAGATAAAAGCTTACCAGTCTGTTGGAAAGGCAAAAAAACTTTCAAATCACTTGATGATGTCAAGAAATACTTCAAGACAATTACTTTACGGTTTGGGAATCAAAAGAATGGTCCGCTATTTCAAGTTCCACCTGAGTCATACCTCATTATCACTGTGAGTAATTAATTGATTCCACAGACTAGGGCTACCACAGAGTTATATTACATGACTTTACTCTCCATAGAAATCCATGGCTGAGAGTTTGTTTCTTTTGTTTTTGGTTGTGTAGGAAAAAGGAAACGTATGTTTGGGTATTTTGAATGGAACTGAAACCGGGCTAAAGAACTACAATATCATTGGGGGTATGTAAATACATATACTTAAGTTTTCGGTTTTAGATCTTCTTAGTTTGTTCATGTTCAGAACTTGACAACAATATCTCGTGACTATGTGTGTGATAGACATATTCTTCCAAGGAATAATGGTGATCTATGACAATGAGAAGGAGAAGATTGGATGGATTTCTGCAGACTGTGACAAGCTTCCCAAGTTCTGATCCTCTTTTCGCCTTTGTTTTCTTCTGTTTGATCAAAGCTACGATACAAGTTTCTCTTCTTGTGGTTTGTTGTGTCTGAAACTTTTCTGTTAACAGTGACTTTGGAGGAGATTTATCAGAGGAGGAGGCTTATCCAAAAGGATTTGGAGTGATAAAAGCGCTATTCTCAGGAAATGATTCTTCTAATAATTCAGATGGAGAGCTTTGACACATAGAAGAGTTTTTTAGTGATGTAATAGAGAAGTTTTAGTGGTTTTTGGTAATGTTGTTGTAATAAGCACAAGGAAATATTTTGTGAATAAATACATACACACCTTTTGTATGTCATCAGATGTAATCATATGACTTTAAAATAAACAGAGGTCCAAATCTTTAAGAGCAAGAAGGCATCAGAGGTCAATCTTCAGGAATGTGAAATAGCTTGACCAAAACAAAAAAGATGTGAAATGGAATCCTTATAGAAAACCTAAAAAAAATCTGCTCATCTCAAATATATTGCTTTATACAAATATTTTATCCTCATTGTTTTTTTTTAATTATATACAAAAAAATACGAAATGAAATTTAAAGAACACTTATTCATTTTCAAGATCGTGAGATCTGAAATAGGTTAACGAGAGCACAATACCATAGTACTAATCATTTGTTAACTTGCTGTATTTGAATCAGTCTAATCAGCACAACAATGACCTAGGAGTATATATCACATCATTAAAAAATGAGTTACAGTATGTCAAGAATTTGGTATCAAACGGTTTTTTTTAAATATATATTTATAAAAACAATATTATTATTTTTCGGTCAGAAGTTTATAAAAACAATATTAAAAACGATATGTACCACATAAACATAATATTATATTTCTCTCATTTAATTATACCCATTGTTAAAAAAAAAAAAATTAAGCAGAATTTGTAATTAACCAACAAATTTTGTAGGTAGACTATGGTTCTTTCACACTCAAACTTCATAGGTTGATTTTAAAAAGAAAAAAAAAATGAGCTTAGAAATAGTTTTAATAACATCATCAGCTATTCGAAACTTTGTGCTCTGTTTGGACAAAAAACAATTTCCTAAAATTGTGTGATATGGTTGGTTGGTTGGTTTGATACAAATAGTCTTGAAATTGAATTCATAGAGTATATATCATTCAAGCAAATTCATAGATGTTCATTGATTCTTCTTTGACAAAGTTTTTCATTAGATAAAGATGAATGTGAGTAGTTTAGATTCAATATTAGAAAATACGATTTTAATTGGTTTTCACATGAAAATTAAAAATACAATTGAATTATAAATTAACTCGAACAGACAAAATTACAGAAAACACATTTAAAATATTAAAATTTTAGATTATATATACAAAAACTATTATTATATATAAAAAATCTACGGTAGTGGTTAAAATGGTATAATTTGGTTTAGAATTAGACATAGTTACTAAAACCTTTTTTAAAAAAGCCAAAACTAACAAAAGAAAAACAACCAAATCCAACTATAATTTGATTCTAAAATGTATCTTACTCAAATAAGTTGAAAATAACCAGATCCAACTATACTTTGATTCTAAAATGTATTTTACCTTACTATACTTTGGTTCTTTTATTAAGCACGATCTTATAAGATCCTACCCACTTGGGCTAGCTTTGCGTCTAGTGATGGATTCATAGCGAAAACCAGAAAATTCAAAAATGCTTTTGTTTGGAAGTCTAGCTCTGAAGCAGTTTGTTAACCGTCTCATGGATTTTCCAATGTTCTCTAATCACGTATTAAGGTTATTTCATTTGCGTAGCAGTCACCCTGAGGTAGTCGCTTTAACCCGGGAAGCACTTTTTACATTGAATCCCTCACAGAGAACTGGCGAGGTGAGTGATAAAAAAAAACAAGTGGGTTGTGGGATGTGGATAATGACTCGATCCCCAGAAGAAATTTATTTTGTAGCGTGTTTCGAAAGATAATTGTGGCGGTCCTTAACAGAGGTTACTATTTTGATAACACGGGAATCACAGTTGTAGCCGGACATTAGAAAAGCGTTAATCCAGATCTGTGGGCAGAACTTATTATCTTAAGCGTGGCAAATCAGATAAATTTTGTAACATCCCGATTTCTGATATATGGTAGTGTATGTGGAGAGGTTTAAGAGAATTGATTTGGCTACCTATGTCACCAAAGTGCACTTATCTTTTCGGTCACTTGTCGAGAGAGAATTCCAGAGTTAAGTGTGCTTGAGCTGGAGCAATTTAAGGATGGGTGACCTACTGGGAAGTGATTCGCAGTACCGCGTGAGCGAGGACGAAACACGGAGAAAGATCCCGTGGTGGTTGCAGGGATAGTAAACGAGTCTTACGAGCCTCCCGAAATTAACGCACCGACCGTCGGACAGGGGTGGGGCCCATGAGCCGAGAGAGGGCATGGGGACCTCACCGGTAGGGGCGGTCGGGGCGTTACAATTGGTATCAGAGCCGAACCCAGACGAGTGTGGAGTCAAGTGGGCTCACACCGTCGGGGGTAACGGTCCTGGTGTGCAACGAGGACGTTGCACTCTGTGAGTGGGGGTGATTGTAACATCCTGATTTCTGATATATGGTAGTGTATGTGGAGAGGTTTAAGAGAATTGATTTGGCTACCTATGTCACCAAAGTGCACTTATCTTTTCGGTCACTTGTCGAGAGAGAATTCCAGAGTTAAGTGTGCTTGAGCTGGAGCAATTTAAGGATGGGTGACCTACTGGGAAGTGATTCGCAGTACCGCGTGAGCGAGGACGAAACACGGAGAAAGATCCCGTGGTGGTTGCAGGGATAGTAAACGAGTCTTACGAGCCTCCCGAAATTAACGCACCGACCGTCGGACAGGGGTGGGGCCCATGGGCCGAGAGAGGGCATGGGTACCTCACCGGTAGGGACGGTCGGGGCGTTACAAATTTTGTTTGCATTTGCGAGACTGAAGAAGAGCTAGAGGGTCAAGAAACCGATGAATACATCCAAGACAAAAGAAAAAAAATTCAATAATACCGAACCGAACCAAACCGAATCACCAAATTTGTATCTTAGATGAGGGTAAGAAGGTAATTACACAGAAACCACACAACGACGGAAGAAAAACCTCAAGAAGAACTAGTGAGTGCTTTGGCGGGAGGAGGAGAGAGAGCTCAGAGATTGATTCCGAAAGCAAATTCGCGAAGATGACTGAGATAACAACATCGGCGATGGACATTGACGTTGAAGAGAATCAGCCGATTAACAAGGGCAAAAACGTCGCCGGATTTGGTGTTGGTGCTGCTCCTCCGTCGCAGAGTGGCAAGGCGACTCCTTGGGTCGAGAAGTATCGTCCTCAATCTCTCGATGACGTCGCTGCACATCGTGACATTATCGATACAAGTAATTGAACTTTCACACTCTCTAATTTCAGCTTCTAGGGTTAGGGATTTTGTATAGTCAATTCAGTTTTATGTTTCGTTATAGTGAGATTTCTGGAATACCCAGAAAAATTTAGCTTAAAAGTTAAGATTTTTTCTAATTGTGAAAGTGTTTGATTGAGAAATGGTGTACCTTTGATTATGCCTTGTGAGTGATTATGGTTTAGTTTATTTTTCCTTTGTATCGTCTAATGAGGCTGTTTAAATGATGATGTGTTTACTTCATTTGCATGATATAGCTTCTCGCATTTGCTCACTGAAGGTGTTTTTGTTGTTGTTGTTAAACAGTTGATAGGCTGACGAATGAGAACAGATTGCCTCATCTCCTGTTGTATGGTCCACCGGGTACTGGTAAAACATCGACTATTCTAGCTGTTGCGCGGAAACTATATGGACCTAAGTACCGTAATATGATTCTTGAACTGAATGCGTCGGATGATAGAGGAATTGATGTTGTCAGACAGCAGATTCAAGATTTTGCCAGCACGCAGAGTTTCTCATTGTGAGTTTCCTTTCATGGTTACATCTGTGCCTTTGATTTTGTTGTTTTGGATACAGGAGCTTGTTTTTCACTCATAATATGAACTGTATTGCATCATGCTAAGTAGTATAACATATTATTTTGTATAGCAAGTTTGTTGTGTGTATAAAAGAAATAAATTCATATTTGCAGAGGGAAGTCTTCGGTAAAGTTGGTTCTTTTAGATGAAGCAGATGCCATGACAAAAGATGCTCAGTTTGCCCTGCGTAGAGGTAAAACCTTATATTCTTCCTAGCTCTCTCGTTTTTTTTTTTTTGGGTGTGTTTTCACGGTACTAACATGTACAGCATGCTTCTTTTCTTAAATTTGGCAAGTGATTGAGAGATACACAAAGAGTACTAGGTTTGCGCTTATCGGAAACCATGTCAATAAGATCATCCCAGCTTTACAGTCCAGATGTACCCGATTTAGATTTGCTCCTCTTGATAGTGTACATGTGGGTCAACGACTTAAACATGTCATAGAAGCTGAAGGGTGAGAATGAAGCTATTTCGGTCGTATAATATTTCTTTTGTGTTTTCTCCACCCTTAATCTTTGCCTAAGCCCTTTGTTTTTTGCATCTTTTTTAACTGGACTAGGCTTGATGTCAGTGAGAATGGTTTGGCAGCTCTTGTACGGCTGAGCAATGGGGACATGAGAAAAGCACTGAACATCTTGCAGGTTGTGTAACTATTTCCTTTTGGTTCTCTTTCCTGATGTGCAACTCTAAATCTTAAGAAGATATTTTGTAATCACGATAAATGGATCTGTAAATTTCTAACGGAGTTATGGGTGTGGGCAGTCAACGCATATGGCATCACAGAAAATTACAGAAGAAGAGGTTTACCTCTGCACTGGAAACCCATTGCCCAAAGACATTGAGCAGATAACGAACTGGCTTCTTAACGAATCATTTGCTGAGAGCTACAAAAGTATTAAACCATAACTGATACCTTCTCTTTTTTTACGAAGTTATTGATTCCTTTGTTCTGACTTGTGATTGATTGACTTCACTCTTTGCAGATATATCAGAAATGAAGATGAGAAAAGGGCTTGCCATTGTTGATATCATCAAAGACGTTACCATGTGAGTGACTAATTTAATTGCTGCTTCTACTGCTGTTATATCTGTGCGTCTTTGTTCTAAGTTTTGTTATTCCATCAGGTTTGTTTTTAAGATCAACCTGCCTTCAGCCGTCAGAGTTCAACTGATAAATGATTTGGCAGACATCGAGTTAGTATCTTTTGCACATATCTTGTTACCTAAAGTAGAGTTAGCTTGTGTTTAATTCCAGGTCGTTTATGATTTATAGGTACAGAATGAGTTTTGGGTGCAATGACAAACTGCAGCTTGGAGCTCTCGTTTCTACTTTCACGCATGCCCGGTCTGCCGTGGTTAGTGCAGCAACCTAAGCCATGTTTCTTACCAATCTGGAACCCGCAGTGTGTTATATGGTTTGGTTGTAACTTAAGTAGACGAATACCAATCTAATGTTTTTATCTCGGCAGTGTTTTCTGGATAGTCTGTAGATTTTATGGCTTTTATGACCAATATCTTGCCTTTTTTATTACCAATGGAGAGTTTCGATGGAAGTTATCATCTCGTCATTGCAGTCCAAATTTTTTTAACTGACAAAAATTCCCTGAAGCCTCTGGTATATGTTTGTTACAATGCTTTTTCTCGGATTTGACTAATCTGATAATGGTTACTGGTATCCGACTCTGAACTTAGGCAAAATTACGATGAAATAACTTTAAAATCGCTACAGGAATCAGAGCACTTCGTGCTACTTAGTTGATCCCCGAGCGAAAAAAGTTTCATGACCAAGCTGTTGATACATAACATTGTAGACGATAAAGAGAAACAACTATACAAAAAGACCTTCTTTCTTGCTACTTAGGAACCTTTTGCTTCTATGTTCCTTTTCACATACCATACTCATTACCCATATACATGTGTTGCTATACATCTGCTGCAGTTTTTGCTTTGGTTCTTCATCTACAAAAACTGCAGTCATTAGGAGCATTTAGACTGAT
The DNA here is from genome assembly GCA_900406295.1 of Aurinia saxatilis. Classification (NCBI taxonomy): domain Eukaryota; kingdom Viridiplantae; phylum Streptophyta; class Magnoliopsida; order Brassicales; family Brassicaceae; genus Aurinia; species Aurinia saxatilis. Next base: position 12,462 of record OVAP01001039.1, read on the forward strand.
AAGTCCACTTTGACCAAAGGAGGAGACGTTTTTTTTCCTCAAAGAGCATCATCTGTTGTCCTATTGGACCATGTAATCTCAATGTCCAGTGATCTTGAAGAAGCATCTTTGCTGTTTTCATGATTTAGGCTTAGAGATCCACTGTACATTCCTTCCGTCAAGACTTTGTCTATTTGGATAGTGACACGGCCTAGAGTTGTCTGCAGACAAGGAATGGGTTGGGTTTAGATAAAGACCAGTACAACACCGAATCTCTATCGAATCCTGCATCTGTAAATTGGACAGTGTGGCCTATTATTAGAATGTTACCTTTCCGAATGTGCTTTTGCTCTTGCATATGATGTGAAGTTTTTGTCCTTTGGGGGGAACATCAAATCCCCAAGTAAAGCCTTCTTTCCATTCAGGAGAAGTGCTACTACTAACAACCTAGAAGGAAAAGAGACCAAACCCGTAATATAAGAAAAGGTTATTGGGTTGGCATTGGTGAAGTGTATAACATTTTCCCAAGAAGCATAAGCTTTACCTTAGTTTGCCTTGGAGGACAGTTTCCTATTGTTAATTGACAAAAAGCGTTTGTAGTTGCCATGGACTGCTTCAAGTTTTTCGCACGCATAACATTCACGGTTAAGCAGCCTGGTAAGCAGTGCAACAGGCTGTCTGCCTTGTCGTGAAACCTAGGAGGGCATGTTTTCATCAGCATTTGCAGGACTGGAATTGCTTCTGCTGCAATCATGGCTTGAGACTTTGCGACATCTACAGCCATATTTGTCCAGGAGTGTCTTAGCAAGTAGAGAATATCCAATACCAATCCCTGGACATCCTCAACACCAGATTTGAGCGCCCCTACCAAATGAGGGATGCAGAAGGTAGCAGCTTCTGAGGCCCGGAGCTTAGGAAAGTTGGAGAAAATCACATTTAAGGTCCTCAAAACTTCGATATTTATAGTTGCTGTAGACCACAAGCCTCTCTCAAGTGCAGCTGCTCAACCATGACATGTCAAACAGTTGGAGAGAAGAGCAAAGAAAAACTGTCAGAAAATTGAAGTGTGGAGCAACGACCCTGAAGAAACTTCAGCAGTTTAGTGCTAGTGACAGGGACATATGATAACCATAACTTTTAACTTGAAAAAGTACCTGTTAGTGATCGTATAAGTTCATTCGAGACGTATTCTTGGAGTGTGTGGTTGGAGAACAAAAATTTGACCATCAATGCAGCCTGCCCGGAAACTTCTGCATTACAAGAAAGCAATAGCTCCTGAATTAACAATACGCCACCAGCCTCTGCAACAGCTCGCCTATTAGTTCTACTATTCATCACAAAATTCTGCAATGCACAGATGGCCACCACTTTCATTTCTTCTGTTGGCTGTTCTTCTAGCACGCTAATGAGTGCGCGGCAAGCAGCAACAGAACCACTGGATCTAGAAAGCCCTTCATGCTGAGAAAGGTCCCCAAGTGCCAGGGCAGCAAGAAGTCTACCAGGCTCTGATCTTGTCTGAGGGTCTAATAGATATTGAGATAGTGGTGCTATTGCATATTTGCATAACTTTAACTCTCTTACCCTCGGGTTATTAAATATTACTTCAAGTAAGCTTCCTGATTCCTCCTCACATTGATGAGATCTCAGAAGGTCCAGTAATGCATCTATGGCGCCAAGCTCAGCCATTTGTACTGTGCTTGAAGCATCGTTTTTCTCATGAATCATCAGTGCTCTAAGAGCCAGCAGTACTGTGCTTTCAATTGTCGAGAACAACAGTTTTACTAACACTGGTAGTTCAACTCTGAAAAAGCATTCCGCATCGTACTGCAGAATGTTGGAGAGAACAAAAGCCGCTGACTCCCATAGATCAAGTGGGGGTTGAGGGTCTTCCTGAAGAATAACCTTGGATAGCTCAAAAATACCTCCAGCATTAAGAACAGCTTTAGGCCAGCTAGCAGATATTTTCTCCAATGCCTTTATCGCAGTTTCCTGAAGGCTCAGTATTCCAATTCCTGCAAGACGAACCAGAGGAACAACAGCAGTCTGTGTTGTGATGTCTTGTTGGAAATCTTCCATTGTAAGAAAATGGCTCAGCAGTTCTGCACCAAGCAGCTGGACAGCTTGAGATGAAGACTCCAAAAATGAAATGAGAGGCACAATGGCCTCACTGGGTGTAAAACTAAAAGCTTCAAGGCTTTGCTGTTTTTCCAAAATATTTACAAGTGCTTGTAGGGCACTATGTTGCCCCAATAAGGTCAAGTCTGATCGGAGCAAGACCATGAAAAGAGGCTCTACAGTTTTTGCAACATCTGGTCTTCTCGCGATTACTCCACTATTTGTTAAAATTCGAAACAGCTCTGCAACGGAGGAACATAATGAACTTGAGGCTCCAGGTAGCAGCTCAAGACATCGATCAATTATTCCAGCATTCACCATGTCCAACTTGCAGGGTACTCTGTCTTTTCCCAATTTAATCAGAGCTGATAAGCTTGCCTCAATAATCCTGTAATTCGTTCCAGAAACCAAGCCAACGAGAAGCTCCTGAATGTCATGAGCTGCTGCGAGTTCTAACTGTTGCTCGTCATCCAACAATACCTTTATAGCACAAACTGCTGCTTCAACTGCTGCATTTCTTTCAGACTGCATAAGTGTTATAAGAGGCTTCATGCATCCAGAGGCAGATGGACTTGTTCTGTTGTTTTTATTCGAGAAAACAGCAGAACAAAGTCTGGCCGCGTCTATCTTTACCTCCTCTGGAGCAGAGGCAGATGATAAGATTTTGTTCAACTTTTCCAACAGGCTTCCTTCAACGTCAATCAGAAGAGCTGTACTCGAAGTATTTCCCGAGCTTAGTTTAATCAATGCAGAAAGAGCTGCCTCTTGCTCACTCTCTGATACAGTGCCGAGCATGTCCACCAGTGGTTGAACAGCCTGGCAGGCTATTTCAGAATTTCTGATATTCTCAGCATCAAAGAGTTCATTCAGAGCCCCAGTGGCGCTGTATCTTGCATTTCTTGAACCCATCCGCAGTACTGCTATAAGCTGATTCAAGGAACTTAGTGCCACTTCATTTTGCCTAAGCTCGTGGTTGCTAAACAACACCCTAAGCAATTCAGAAATGGTGTACTCCATTGAATCTTGAGGGCTTAGAGAAAGGTACTTCGTTAATGCTTCCACAGCTCCAGCTTCAGCCATTAGTAATTTATTTGTGTCACTTCCATCAGCAATGCGAATCAGGATTTGGATGGCAAATTGAGGGGCTCCAGGCCTGTCTGGCATTGGCCTTAAGAGATCTACAAGCAGTGGGATAGATTTGCGTGCAGTGGAGCCAACTCTCACATCTTCAATTTCAAAAAGGTGTTTAAGAATGACTTGATCAGGCTCGTTCACTAGAGAAAATTCATTTGACAAAGCCACCAAGTTCAGCATCTCTGACTCCACATACCCAAGAAGGTTTATTATCCCAGAAACAGCACCTGAGTTTGCAATGGTCAGATCTATTCCTCTGTTACTAATACAGACAAGACTAGCCATTGCGTGGGCAGCGAAATACCGATCTATCAGTTCATCAGATCGTAGCAAAAGTGCAAGAGTTGGAATGATCCGCATCGTTGTTGAAGACAAGGACACAATGTCATCCTGAAACATGATAGCCAGGAGGAGAGCACTAATCCAAATGCCTTCTGTATCCTCAAATTCTGCCTGGTAAGAAAATATAGCTCAAGATTACACAAGGCATCTTTGCAACAAAAAAAGTAAGAATCAAGTCAAACCTAAGGGACACTAAATGCAGTGTGATTCAATACTAAAATGCACAATTCATGCTTGACAGGTCACAGGTCTGTAACCATGTAAAGACGTAACAACTTCTAATATATGACTGCAACAGAACCTCTAAATTAACAGAAAGACCTAAAAGCCCAAACCCCACCCCACAAGAAGTTGGCTAATTTATTCAATTGCTAACAAAGGTGTAGAATAGATACCCATTCAAGAAAGTATCAACAAATATACTTTCTTGATCTCTGTAAAAGAAACATTTACCTGAGGACTGGAAGTATACCTAGCAAGCTTCCCAAAGAGCACCTCAAGTCCACCAGCTTCCAACACAATGAGCTTTGACTTAGCATCAACAGAAGTGAGTATGCATAATAGCCACAATGCGACTGTACCACCCAAGATTTTTGCTGGATCAGGAAAATAAAAACCTGTATCCTGGAAAACATTTTTTTCCATAAAACCTTTAGGTGTCTGGGCTTCAGTTTCTAAAGAAAGGTATTTAGAATTGTGCTTTATCATATCTACGAGGGCATGTAACAAGAGTTTTAAAAAACCAGACTGATCAAGTGCCTCCGCAATCAGCTGCCTCTTTTCTTTTGCAGCACACAAGAGCAGCGCTGTCCCTCCGACTCTCACTTCTAAGCTGGATGCATTCACTATTCTATCTGCCAAAACCCCTACTGACTTGGGGTTTGAAACAATATGCTCACTGAGAAAAATTCGTTGATCAGAGCAAAGCCTGGACAAAATTTCTATTGCCTTATCTTGCACAAGCGTATGCCCTTCAGCAAGACACTGCACAAGGGTCTCCAGGCTTGATGGCACTTCGGCAAGGGCAAGCCATGGAGCGTACGAGAAATTCACCCCATTCTTAGTCCTTGCCAAGAGTGCAACTACTTCTAATATGTCGAAAGCATCTTGGCTATCCATATCAATGGACTTTAGAAAATCAACGAGTGAGAGTATAGTAAAACGGCACTGAGTAGCTCCCTTTAGCACGTCACAAACTGGAAAGTTCATAAGTAACTGATGAAGGGCTCGTGATGCATTTTTCTTACCCTCTGAAGATCCATCAGCCAAAATTCTTGTGAATGCTGAAACAACATCTTCAGCTAGTACTTCTGCAGCGATATCCGGATCAGACAGAAGATTTGCCAAAGCAGAGACTGCAATTTCTGCAGACTCAATCGAAGAGTTCTTAGCCAATTTTACGAGTGACTTAAAATCTTCTTCTGCAATGTAAGACTTCTTTTTAATAGAATTTTTCTTAAGCGGGCGAGACAGAGCATCCAAAGCCCTGGCCACCTGTTTTGCCACATTCTGAGTGTTGCTTGTAAGGAGCTTTATCCAGGGATTAATAATGTCTTCAGTAGCAAGATGATCACAGATATCTTGTCTTGAGCTGAATAGATCAGCTAAAACTGAAGCTGTATGTTCCTTTGTTTCTTCCCTGGAAGATGTTAAGGAATGGACAAGGGACCTCAGTCCTTTATTAGCTGCACATCCTCTACAAATAAGATCCTCTTGTGAAGCTTTGGAGAGCACATAGCCCAATACTTTAACTACATGAACCTTGGAAGTCGGATTATCTCCCAGAAGTAAAGCCAACAACTGGTTAATTGTGGAAGGATCAGCTGTACGGACAAGCTTCATAAGTGTCTTTGCAGATGTTTCCTGGGAATTTGGTCCACCAGTCTTCAGTAGCCATAAGAATGCTGGGATACCACCAGCTCTTTCAACACAATCGCGGATTTCCTCACTTTGACAACACAAATTCCACAGAATTCGAGCAGCATCTTCCTTAGCTTTCTGAGATCCAGTCTCGAGCAACTGAACAAGTGGAGGAATCCCCCCGGCTGCGGTTACAGCCCATTTGCTATCATCCACCTTAGCCGTCAAAATTTCCAACATTTCAACAGCATACTCTTGGTGTTGCTCACTAGACAAGCCTAGAAATGATATAAATAATTGGATTCCTTCTCGCTTTCCAACAGCCTCCCAGATTCCAACCTTGTCATGGCATAGGCGAGACAAGCAAAGTATTAGATGCTCTCGTACATCAGTGGAAGCCATAGTTATGAGAGCGATAAGGACTCTCTTAGCTTCTGCGTCATCTAGGTGACATGATAGGCTACTGTTTCCGTACAAGCTCGCCATAGCCTCCAATATCCGCTCCTGGATCAACTTTGTATCACGAGGCTTTAGTAACTTTACCAGAATGTTCTCTATCACTCTTGGATCAAATATCTCCTCCGAACTATCTGGTTGTTTAAAAATCATTAGAGCGTAGGCAAGGGCTCCAATCACATCACTAATTGGCTCTGTTAGACGAGGAGACTGCGATACTTCTCCAAGATATGTAATTAAATGGCGCATCCCACCAAACACATTTGCCAAAGCTCCAGTTGCATGTTCTTGTAGAGATTGTCCATGTCTTCCCTGCATACACTCTTTTGACGGAGCAACAACGGCTCCAATGAGAGCATGAACACCTCCCACATCTATAATACATGTCCTAGCCTCATCAGATCTTGAGGAAAGAGCTTCCAAAGCATCTGCTGCACTAGCACGAACATTATTATCATTTTTCTGTTCCAAAAGCTGTATCAAAGACTTGACAACTCCAGAAGTCAATATCTTCTGGATGCTGTCACTAAAGGACAGTACCAAACGAGCCAGCAGAGAAGCAGCATTTGCTTGAGAATTTGAATTATCAGATGATAAAAGAGACACAACTATGTCTACACCACTACCCTCTAGTGTCATTCTCCAGTAACCATCATCAACGCCACAAAGATTCCTCAAAGCTCCAGTAACGTACCCTTCAACCACTTTATCCTCCTTTCCCTTCAGACTAAGTTGATCCCACAAAGTTGGCACTACACCTTCTGTAATAAATATTTTCATGCCAATGTGATCACTGGATATTCCAGCAGAAGAAACCTCATATATAGCTTCTGCTGCTGCTTTCCTAGTCTCAACGGTTCCAGATTTCAAAACTGAGAGTAATGGTGGGATGCATCCTCCTAGAAGCACTTTTAGTCGCAAGTCTTTGTCTTTGCATAGAACACAAAGGATGGAAGCGACGTTTGCTTTGGCCAAACTTGTCCCATTTCTAAGCAGAGAAATGAACAAAGGCATTGCTTGAGCATACAAACCAACCAGCCTTCTTGCCTCCCCTCTGCCTTTTGCAATACCTAACAGACGAGCAGTTGTGAGTTCTTTGTCCTGCGGGGAAGATGTTTTCGCCTGAAGTTGCTCTATCAGCTGAGCAACCGTAGCCATTGCCTTCTCTGGATCGTCCATTTCCATTTCTGCATCAACTTCCCTGCACATATATATATAAGCAATGATTTCAACTTTCTTTTCTCACGATGACAGAAGCTGCAGAACGATAATGACAATACAACAAACAATAGGAGGAGGACAAGATACTGAAATTTCAAATTGCCAATTTAGCAAGTTTTATAGTAACCTTAAAAACTAAAGAATACTTTGACAGCAATATCAAAACTTCTAACTTCAAGCCAAAGTGGAAGTTAGTTGCCTTTCTTTCTTGACTACCTCATCACAGTGAAGCTACTTAACTTTTCACCAAATACTCTCCAACAATAGAAACTGCGTACCTGGACTCCGAGGAAGACAATGTTTCCTCTTGCGTTGGAGGAAGGAAACCCTTCAACATCTGCATAACCACTCGTCTTTAGCTTCACCCTTTAGTCTCCTATAAGATAATACAAGAATTAGGTCATTTCAAAACCCCAAGCACCGAAATTGACTAATAATATTAGCAAACTACAGTAGCCAAAGTGAGAATCCTCACAGTTCCTTTACTACATCAAAATTTACACACCTAGTGGAAGGTGCAGATTTACAAAACCTACGAAAATCTCTCCGACTAAATCCACCTTCCGTTCATCACCGTAAAATCTCCAAACGTCGCCGGAAAATCAGCTCCGAATCAAACTCCATCTCTCTTAGACTAACATCAGCAACAAATCGTAAATCTCCGGTTCTGGAAAATTCAAAGAACCAGAAGAGAATGGATCAACAAAATTCTTAGGGCAAAAAAATTCACAGAAATTGGAATCGTCGTAAGCTTCGTTTGGATCAATTGAGGAGGAAGAAGAATACGAGCATTACTACGAATTTGGGAAAATGACCTTTAATCTTTGTGGTTGTCGAAATCAAAATTGATGAATTAGCTTTAGCTCCAATGAGGAAGAAGAAGAAGGTACAAGCAGAGAGAGAGAAGAGAACCAGTCTCTTTATTGTTTGTTTGTTTGTTTTCACTTTCCTTAATTATTATCACTATCACTTAATCACACACTATTATTCTTACCTTCGTTATCCAAAAAAGTGTCCATTTTTTGTTTTTTTCATAATTACAACACCATTTATTTTCTACTTGAATAAAGGGAATCCTGTTTGTAATTCTTTAATCTTTGGTTTTAACTTTTTTAAGTCTCCGTGATTATTTCTCTAATTCCAATTTTTAAAACTCCGGTTATCGTTTATGGTGACGCAACACCGCCTAAGTTTCTTCAATAGAGTATTTTTTAGTGTTAAAAAAAAAAAATTCTCTTTTGAGGTGTACATTTGTAAAAATACTCTTCTTTTTTATTATTTTTGAAAAATATATTAATTTCAATATAAATTCAATCTAAATTATCATTTTTAATATTTTATAATGTTTTGTAGGATTGTAGGGTTTAGAATGTAGGGTTTCGAGTTTTTGTATATTATTAAAAATACCCTTCTTTTTTTGTTATTTTTGAAAAATATATTAGTTTCAATGTAAATTCAATCTAAATTATCATTTTTAACATTTTAAAATATTATATAATGTTTGGTAGGGTTTAGAATCTATGGTTTAGAGTTTTTGCACATTTTTAAAAATATCCTTCTTTTTTTGTTATTTTTGAAAAATATATTAGTTTCAATGTAAATTCAATCTAAATTATCATTTTAATATTTAAAAATATTCTATAATATTTTGTAGGGTTGTAGGGTTTAGAATCTAGGGTTTAGAGTTAAAATCCTAAACCCTAAAATTTTAAACCCTAAAAAAAAGATTTTAATCTTTAATAAATCCAAAACTCCTAAAATAATAACCCTAATACCTCAAGCATAAACTCAAATAGTTTGTAAAGCACTAAACTATAATCCTACAAGATTTAAGCCATAAATTAAAACTTATATTAATCCTAAATTCCAAAAAAAAAGAATTTAAAAGATAAATTTAAATATTTTTTAAATGGGCATATTGAAAAGAGCATTTCTTAAAATTTCTCTTGAAAAAATAGACAGTAATACTGTAATAGAATAAGTTACATGTAGGGGTGTCAGACGGGCCGGCCCGCGCCCAAACAGGCCGCCCGCCGCGGTTCAGTCACTTTTGCGGGTCTTGCGGGCCAGCCTGCCGCGGGCCGCGGTCCACAATATCAAGGCCCGCACCCGCCCCGCTAGTCTATGCGGGTATACGGGCATACCCGCTGGTCTAAACGGGTTGCATAATTCTGTCAAACTTGTCTGTTAAAACTTATCTGTTAAAACTTATCTGTTTAAACAGAGAACAAGAAAACAAACGTGTCTGTTTAAACATAGACTTAGATTCTTAGATGTCAGAACTTAAATAACACACTTAAACTGAATAGTTTGATTGCATAAAACAACAACAACAACAACAACAAAAAAATCTTGAGCTTTACTCGTGCTAACGAAGGTTCGCAGATCTACGATTTTAACTCTAATTCTTGGAGGATTGTCGATTATGATGTTCCAGGTTGTGTTGGTGGATACATTGATCACATTGTGTCTTTGAAGGGAGATCCTTACTTGTTTGCTAGAGATAAAGTACATTGGTAGAGTTGTCTATCCTTGCTCTAATTCGATTATTCAACGGAGAAATCGTCTGGACTTGTGCCTCTTCCCTATCAGTATCGTAGTACTGATTTTGCTTCTCTTTCTGTTGTGAGAGAGGAGAAATTGTCGGTGTTGTTACGACACAAATGTATACCAAAGATTGAGGTATGGGTGATAAATAGCATTGATGAGGGGACCAAAGTTATGTTGTGGACCAAAGTCTTAACACTGGATTTGAGCCATGATCTTTAGCACAGTTCTTAAAGTTTATGATCAAATCATGTCTCGTAGCCTAAATAAGAGAGGATTCATGTTTAAAATCAGGATTTTCAAATACATGAAACATGTAGAAAGTTTTCCATGTGTTTGTTCTATTTCATATAATTCATTCGCTTACAAGTTGTACAACTCTTTTATGTGAATTTTCATTGGTGGGATGATATCTACAAATGCAATTGCATGAATCATTCAAAGAGCGTTATGATAGAAAGTCTATCTTCTCGTTATTTTCAACTTGACCATGACGATTAGTTGGTTAATAATCGTTATTGTTAACAGTTATCGTGGATACATTTAAATGGTAATATGTTCAAAATTGAAGATGGAGTAAAGTAGACTAAAGATTAATCATGTTTGAAGTTGTTCTCTGTTTTTGTTTTTTTGGTGTGGTACTTTTAACGGCTGGCTTAATCAGATTTTGTCATGACTAGTTTGGAATTTTGTTAGGTAAAAAGGATTAGATTGCAGTAAAATGAATGCAATATTTTATTTGTGGAATGATGTAATTGCTATTTGTCGAAATATGTTGGACTGATTTGAACTTATATGTTGTTAGGCTTGTCTGTTTTAACAAGGAACCATAAAACATATCATTTTTGCGGGTGGTCCGCGAGCCCACGGATCTTTAGTGAACTGGCCCAAGTGTGCCCGCAGATGTAGGTAGTTCGGCCTGCGAGGCCCACTTCTAAACGGGCTGGAAAATATAGGTCCATACCCGCTTCGCTAACACCCTAAACGGGCTTGGTCCACGGGCACACTTGTGATAAATGGTCATAGAATATAAAAAGAGAAAATCCCCAGGATACCAGTAAATAATGTGTAGTGGACAAATATACCACTAGGAAGGAAAAAGTTCCTTAAGTGTCATCCTTTTTGCATAAAAAGACATAATTGTCCTATATGATTTTCATCTTATTTAAAATCAAAATTAATTAATTTTTTATTTAATTTTTTAAAAAAAATTCAAATATTTTTTTCCAACAAATTTTGCAAAAAAAAATTCCATTTTTTTGTGAAAGCTTAACAATACTTTAGGAAGCCCTTCCTAAAATTTTATAAATGATTATTTAAACATCTCAAATAACTTTAAACATTCAAAAATGATTCTCAACTGATGTATAATAGTTTACTAAAACATGTATAAGAATATCTTAATTTAGGAAGAATTTCATGAATGTTTTTAATGTTTAGGAAATGCTAACTAAATTTTCAGAATTGATTATGTAAACATCTCAAATAGCTTTAAACATTTACAATGTTTTTTTCATATGGTGTATAATATAGTTCACCAACTCATTTATAAGAATATTATTATTTAAAAATGTGTTTCCAATAATTTAAAAAGACTTTCTTGATGTTTAAGAAAACCTTCCTAATTTTTTTTAATATTTAGTAGGGACTTCCTAAATGTATTTAAACGTTTTAAATGTTTAGTATGTGCTTTATAAATAGTTTTTAATGTTTAGATAGGTCATCCTAAACGTTTTTAATGACGTTTAGGAAAATCTTCCTAATTTTTTTTTATATTTAAGAAGGATCTCTTAAATGTATTTAATGTTTAGTAAGAGTTTTTTAAACGTTTTTAATGTTTAGATAGGTCACCCTAAACTTTTTCAAAGATGTTTAGGAAAGCCTTCCTAAATTTTTTAAAATATTTAGGAAAGTCTTCCTAAATTTTTAAAAATATTTAGGAAGGAATTCCCAAATGTATTTAATGTTTAGTAAGAGTTTTCTAAACGTTTCTAATGTTTATGACGTATTTCTTAAATAGTTTTTAATGTTTAGGTAGATCATCCTAAACGTTTCAAATATTTAGGAAATGCTTCCTAAACATTTTTAATATTTAGGAAGAGTTTTCTAAACGTTTTTAATATTTAGAAAAGGCTTCCTCAACTTTGTTGTTGTCTTTTAAGAAAATTTGAAGAAGAAAAAAATTGAAAAAGACACTTGTAAAAAAAAAAAAAAATTTCGTTTCAAAAATAATTTATTATTTAATAAATATTGTAGTTAATTCAGGGCAAACATGTACTTTAACCATGTAATTAGTGGTACATATAGAACTTTTTTAAGTTGATGGTTTTTTTAAAACTTATTTTCTCTTTAGTGGTATTTTAAAGATTCTCCCAAAATATACAATTAATTTTGTATTGGAACCGAAAATATATACTTTGATTTGAAAGTATAAACAAACTCTTTGAAATATTGTTATAGTGATAATTCCTTCTGTTCATTTTATTTAATGTTCTAGGTTCTTATACGCATATTAAGAATTTTTTATGTAGTATATATGTTTTAAGATTAAAATGTTTTGTTTTCATTTTCAAAATAATTTAATCAATAATAAAACAATATGAAGAATTTAAACAATAAACTGAAGACTAATTAATATGAAAAAGAATATATAATTTGAAAACATCACTTAAAATGAAATATAACAAAATTTAAACAAAGTATAACATGAAACATAGATAGTGATCTAATAAATTCAGTATCTTAAATACTTTGTTCATTTTACCGGCATCTTTTTCATAATTTCAGATTCTTGTTTTCATATTTTACTTGAATTTGTTTTTTGAAAAATCGTTTAAAATCACATGTTACTTAATTTTTTTGTGTGGATAAACTTACAAATGAAATCTCAAAAATTTGATCTGTGACAAACGACCTAATTCAAAAAGAATATAAAGAAGTAAAAACTAGAGAACTTAGTGCGGAGCACATCAAAATTACTAACATTAGTTGAAAACACAGTATGGTTGAAATTTGGATGTTGAATTTTCTAAGTCAGCCATAATAATGGAGTGAGTACTGTGAATTAGTATCCATACATGATATTTGCCCAATCACGATAATGAAGTGAGTGTGGTTTAGAAGTATGGTAAGCTTTATACAAAAATCAACAAATATCATCAATCTTGACTTTAATCTCTATGTAAAAGTAACACACACATACCATAGGTTCCCATAAAAACTATATAATTTTTAATCCATGCAGAAAAGATTCTCCTCAAAGTTTAATTTAAATTTAATCAAGCCTTGATCCTCGGATCTGCCCCTCAATGTTGAAGACTGTGTAATCTTCGATATATTTTCGTAAAACATTTTTCTAGTTTCATGTGATTAATGTTTGTCCTAATATCAACAAAATTTATTAGTATCTTTTATGCGATGTTATCAAGAATGTAAGTATTCAAATAAGTAGAATACAAGATTGATTGAATTGTAGCTCTAAACTAAATGTTTTAAGAGTTTGTACGTACATGTTTGGTTGTAGCTTTGTAAAACCATAACAGCTGTTTTAAAGAAAATAATGTAACCATGACCAAAAAAAGTGTTGCAAAAATTATGGATTTAAAAGAGGTCCATTAAAACATTTAAACTATGATTCACAAATAAATTACGTGTCAGCACCAAAAAAAAAATTACATAAAGAAAAACGGATTTATAGTCTAATCAGTATGTGTTAGAGATATCATTATATCATCGCCTAAATTTTAATTTAGTTTAATGCATATTATACATGTTGATAAAAAAAAATTGTGTATCAAAAATTAATATATCTTAGCTAATTGTACTCTATTATATATTTTGATTGTGATGAGGAATTGGCTATTTTGTTATGACCAAAAAAGGAGTTTAAAACTTGGTTAAAAAAAAAAAAAAAAAAGAGTTTAAATACAACAATATGCATGTGGATGGAAGAATTACGATATAAATTCCCAAATTTAGCTGGAAAAGAAGATATGATTTGAACTGTTTTGTTGCTATTCAAGACATGAATAATAAATTAAATTAGTATTAAAGTGCAAATGATATAATATTGGTTTTAAGATGAAAGTGAAAGTTGTAAGAGCAACAACAAACATAGCTAACATGGACTTTAAACCCCACTTCCCAGTGAGATTGATTGTCTCCATTTTCAGTTCACAACAAAAATATGCCTTTGGCCCCCCATACGTCACTGTTTTTTTACACTTATATTGATATGATTAACAAAAAAAAAAATTAATATGATATGATCATACCCAAGTTTTTCTTTTTTTCTTTTTGCATCACTTTTAAAATGTAAAAGTATAGATTAGAGAGACCCCATTAGTCCACAAATGATTAAGTCCACATGTTTCTTGAGTAATGAAAACTTGTGACTACCTTTACATTTTGAATATAAGTATTTTACTTAAATACATGTGTCACAATTCTTGGTGTACGTGGAGTATTCGAAATGAACATGTGGTATGAATATATCATATATGTCATTTAATTTCATCTATAAAATCATGTAGAGTTTAACCGAACAATTCAACCGGTTAATAAAAACTTGTGTCGAGATCTAATAAATATATAGAGAAAGACAGAAACAAAAATTAAAAAGAATTAGAGAGAAGAGGAGAATTGTATTGTATGGATGTAAATTGCAAGTTGCAACGATTAGACTGTTGTCTGACAAGGCCCTACCTTTACCGACAAGTTCCAATACGATGGATTCTGTATAATCGGATCTTGAGCTTCTTCCCCCTAACTCTACCTTTCTTTTTTAATAAGTTGTTAATTGTTTAGAGAAAAATATATCTTGCTAAAACAACTGACATCTAAAGAAATAGCTAGTTCCTTTTATGTCATAAAGAGTTTTAACGTCCTGGTAGTAATAAAATGATAAAATCAAAGAAAATACTGGTCGAATCTGAAATCTAGCTTTCAATTTCAAGGCAAAAGGAATTTTTTTTTTTTTTTTTTTTTTTTTTTTTTTTTTACGA
>OVAP01001040.1:5548-27111 GCA_900406295.1 Aurinia saxatilis
TAGGCTTTTGGGACTTCAGATTTAGACTCAAAACAGCAACCAGACGTGTCGAGTGTCGATCGACACCCTATTGGTGTCAATCGACACCGCACGGGAAATTCAGGTACCAACTTAATTCTTGAACATGAAAACCTAATGTAATACATACCAACTTCCATTGAGTATGTAATCTATGATTAAGACCTAGGAAACCAAATTCCTTTGTGAGTTATAAGGGATTAAACATACATCAAACCTAGGTTAATTGTTCATAGATTATCTAAGCCAAATTCCTTTGTGAATAGATAATCTACTCCTACTAAGATTTGTTCCAGCAATTACTAACACTTCCATGTATAATAATTACCTATGATCTAGGCTCTAGGTAATCAATCAAGAGCTAGCATTAATCTTAATATAGAGGAAGAACTAAAGGTTCAACCTAAATCTACCATATGGCTATCAATTCTTCATCTAAATCCTAGGAACCCAAAGCCTAACAAAAGATCAACTCAGACATAGCTAAGCAAGACATCAAACAATTAATTGAAAAGAACATGCAATAAGATAACCAAAGAGGGTATAGGAATTCTCCCTTACAAAAACTCTCAAAGATAAAAATAAAGCATAAGCCTAAACAATGGCTATGGAAAAGTATTTATAGGGTCTAGGACAGATTGTAGGTTTAGAGAATTAGCATAAAAAAATTAGGGAAAATTTTCATTTCGAGATTTAAGGAAATATTGTATTTTCTCCGTAGGGTGTCGATCGATCGACACATCCTCTGTTTCTTTCCATATTTTCTTCGTTTCCTTATTTTGTCTCCTCAAGCTCCATTTTGCTCCATAATTCTTCTAAATCCTTCCCAAACTCATCCATGCACCTAAAATGACTCACTTGGACTCTAATAATAATATATAGACTGTAAAACATAAATAATTATATGTTTATAATGATAAAAACCGGTAAAATACGAGATATATCACTACAAACATATCTCAACGGTTTCAATCGCATGGAAACCAGTCTTTGAAAACTCCACGCACCGGTATTTGTAGTTTGATTCGACTACTTGTTCAAGTAAAAGAATAGCCTCGATGAAGGATTTTCCGGTGGGACGACCGCTTGTATCACTTTTTTGTTTCACTAGATGTAAACTGTTTGGTTTCAACGGGACCAAACTCTTTGGCAAAGAACTCTTGGATCCTAAGCATTGTACTTCCTCGTCGGGACTAGATTAATACATCAGATTGCTGACCAAAAAAAAAGAGAGGTTTTTTCAAGTTTCTGTTTTGTTTTAATCTAGCTCGGCGAGTATTTCACGCTTCAATAAGTACATGTTTTATTGTTAGTAAGTTTTTGGTATCATATGGTAAATCTTGCAAGGGATCACCAATGTTTAAGAGACTGTGATTTTAAATGTATTTGTGTCGGTGTGAATAGTAGACAGATGTGAATTACAGATAGAATTACATGATTGGTGACGACTATTAGTGGAGTATTATTTATTATATACTTGGCTAATTAACTTTCACAAGGTGGGATATACATATACTTACATAAGGAGGTAAGCAAATTTTAATATTAAAAAAGTTAAAACAAAATAATTTTTTCGAATGGTAATCATTAAATAGTTCATTTCCCGAGTTTCTAATAGACCTAAATCTATGACTAAGATTATTTTCAACTTGTTTAATAAAAAATGGTTAGATAATTTTGTATTTGAGGGAAGTTATTTCATGATCTAGATTGATAGAACGATTCCTTCGGTATCACTAAAACACCACCTTATTAACTAAGCAAAATTATATTGTGACTGTCTAATAGTAAACAGTTCTCTTAATTAAACTTTACTCTGAGCAATACCTTTTGGGTGACCAAAAGAAGTATAAACAAATTATCACAATTTTGGTAGGTCAATTTTCATCCACGAATGGGGGCAAACGGTTGACTCAAAACAATACTTGTTTTATAATCCTCAATAACGACTTTTTATTATATTATTATATCGTTCAATCATAATTTGTGTTTGGTATGATGCTAAATAATAATTTATATAGTTTACAATAGACATACGTAACTAAACAGAACTCCAATTTTATATATTTTTCATATAAACTTTCTTTTTTTAATTATTATTATTATATGAAGATAAATCTTAAATTTAAAATCTAGATTAATTCGTGGTTAGACAATTCTACGCTCGATGAAAATCGATCTTTGACATAAATTCACATAATAATTCTTTCTTTAAATAGAAACGACTTGGTTGTATAAAACTTTCTTGTCTCCGTAAAAACTTATAATTAGATTTATACATGTAGATTTTTATGTCAACTTTTTTACTACATTTTTTTGTCAACTTTAAATTTATGTTGAAGTGGGGGTAATGGCTGAGACACAGTACAACAGTAAAAATGATAATATTGAAAATATTAAAACATTACAGAAAGCCCAAAAAAATTACACAATGAAAGTCTAAATAAGTAAGTTATTTTAAAATACATCTGATCCAACGGTAGTGGGGCAACATGGCTCTTTCTCTTTCACACATCTTCATCTTTTCAAAGAATCGAACTTTTCCACAAACAGCGCCGCTCACCACAACTTTTCCTCTTTTGCTCTTCACCGGAAAATTCCTATAGTCACCTTGAAGTAAGCTCAGATTTCACTAATTCGGAAGCCTCATTGGAGGATTTGATTGCACTTTATGCCTGATTAACCGAATCTAGAAAAATAAATATTGATTCTAAATTCTAAGAAGACTTCAACATCTGAGTAAGGGAAGATTTTATTTTCTTTAAAATAAAGAAACAAGAAGAGATAGCTACGGTTTAGGACTAAGGTTTATAGATATGGCTTTTAGATTCTCCAATATATTGAGAATCTTGCGAAGCAACAAAAGAGAAACAAAAACCGTGAAAGCACAGTAAATAAACCGGAATCTAACCGGAGTTTTGACCGGAATCTAGCCGGAAATCAGATCCGATAAACGGAATCAACCAGAGGGAAACAAAACCGAGCAAGTCGGAGCTGAGAAAATAATTCAAAAAGCTAAACTAAATATTTACAAGTGAAAAACGCATGGTACTGGCGGAGGTGACAAGAAATTTCTAGATCTAGTTTTTGAGAGAGTTTAGTGAGAAAAGATTTATTTTTTATTTACATTTGTTTTATTTTATATGGTTTAACAAACAAACAACTACGCCCTAATTTAAGAAAAATAATTGAAGTTGAAAAAAACACCTTTCACTCTCTTAAGAGTTTCTCCCACCAAACTTTCTTCGGATTTAGATCTACAAATTGTGTCTTGCTACCGCCGGTGTCCGGCTCAGCCGGCGCCATGCATTTTCTTGTAAATATCTAAATTAGTTCTTTGTTTCTCTTTTCTCGGTTCCAATTTTACTCGGTTTTTCTTCGATTGTTTCCATGTAACGAATCGGCTTCCGGCTTAACTCTGGTGAAATCTACGGTTTGATACCGGTTTTGTGCTTGCCTTGTTGCTCTTCTTTCAAGTTTTTCAATATATTGGGAAAGCTTGGTCTGTTTTAGCCCTTCTAACCTTCTTGCTTGACTTTTACTCTAAAGAAAGTAAAACTTTCCCTAATTTATAGGATGTAGTTTTCTTCCGATTGAAGGTTTAAGTCTCAGCTTCTTTGATTCGGTTGATGTAGTTTCAACAGCGCGAAACAAACCCTCTTAGGGGGCTACCAATTCACGCGGCTATGTTTTAATCTAAGAAGGTCTTGAGGAGCACCGACGATGAGCAAAAGGCTGAAGAGAGTCATACGGCGGTGATGAATTTACCATATTCGGCGAGCTTCCGACATGTAACCCTCAAGCATCCAGAAGCTTCTGCGTTTTCAATTTGTTCTTTATTTGGACTTATTTGTATATCTATTATGGGCTTACTTCAAAATTAAAATTGCAATTTAGCTCTGATGTACTATTTGGACCTATCATTGTTGTAACACTTTCTTAATAAAATTTTAAAGTTGACAAAAAAAATTACGCCCTAATTTATATATATATATATATATATATATATATATATATATATATATATATCCCTTGCCCCCCGCCCTCTCTCAAAACAAAAAGGAAATTCATAAATATAGTAGATAAAAATAAAAAAAAAACTCCACAAATCTTGAATGACTTGGTAGTAGTTCATGAATTGACTTGTTCTCACTTTTAGTTGCAAAATATACTTTTCTATGTCATTTAGTTCAACAAATTAATAACTAACCTCTATATCAATCAAGTGGTAGTAGACTAGTAATTTATATTTCAGGAAAAATTTTATACGAGTTCAAACGCAGAACTATTAAACCATTCTTATTTGATCAATCAAAATGGTGTCAAGTTTTAAACTCATTAGAAAACTCGCTGAGTGAACTACTCAACAACTGCATTCGCCTATAAAAGATTATTCAAATGGTAAAAAACAGATATATCCCTTGAATACATACATATATATATAAATTGATAAAAATCATAATTATCTCCTAGTAATAATTTTTTTACCTCTGAATTAGAGTTGATGAGTAAATTAAAATAAGTTAATTATAACATCTTACATGTTGGAGAAAATTAGTTTATTTACATATTTTTTAAAACACATTTTTTTCTTTCATTTTCATATAAACAGTTGAGAAAATGTATTGAGATATGGGCCCAATCACTTATATGGCTCAAGTAATATGTCATGAGTCTTTGGTCAGTAAGTATAATTAAGTAAAGAAGATATGGAGAAAAGGAAAGATTGAGATACGCATTAAGAAGAGAGATTCACGACCTAGAAGTAATATCTAGAATCAAGAGAACAAAGAGGCGACAAAGCATAGAAGGAGAAAGAGAGCAAATGAGAAACAGAAGAGAGAAGAAAGAGTCTGTCTTCCCGAGTGTTGTAAGATTCAAGTTGTCTTCTTCTTATTATTGCTCTATTTTGTCTTTGTACATGTTACACAAGAGAGTGCAAGTTCGTGTTTGTGTATTTGATAGTCTTAATTATAGTGGATTGTGGGACAATAGTTTCCCACCCCGGAGAGTACTTGAGGGAACTCCGGGTGAACAATTGTCTTGTGTCTTATATTGTTTCTTAGTTCCTCTCTAAGTTCATAGCACTAGGTTGGGGTAATTACCCGATAAGTGGTATCAGAGCTTTCAGGTTAGATTGGTAGTGGTAAGGAGGAACTTAGGAATAAGAAACAAGATCATCATGTATGAACAAGTTACAAAGTTGGATGTTGAAAAGTTCGACGAGAAGGGTGATTTTAGTTTGTGGAAGCACAGTATTACGTGTCAATTACAGTTGCTGTACTTAGACAAGTGCATAAAAGAACAAAAACTTCAGCAGCAGATGCTAAAGATGGAGAGGTCAAGAAGAATCATACGAGCATTGAGAAAGATGCAGAAAAAGAGCTAAGGGCAAAGAACCTGATCAGTTTGTGCTTGAGTAACTCAATACTCAGGAAAGTCATGAAGGAGACTACTGCCTTGGCTATATGGAAAGCATTGGAAAGAGATTACCAACAGAGAGCTTTGCCTAATCGCATCTATCTCAAGCAGAGGTTTGCTAGCTACAGGATGGATGGTAGTAAAGGTATCGAGGATAACTACAACAACTTCCTAAAGCTGGTTGATGATCTTGTTGCGTTGAATGTTATCCACAACGATGAAGATCAATCTATTCAGTTATTGTCTAGCTTGTCACCTCAGTATGAACATTTAGTTCATCCACTCAAATATGGCGGTGGAAAGGACACATTGACAATCAATAATGTCATTAATTCTGCATACTCCAAGGAGATTTACTTAAGGAAGCAGGGACTATTTAGTAAGTCAAGGTTAGATGCAGAAGGGATATATGTTAAGTCGAGAGGAAGGTCTGATAACATGTTCAACAATGGGAACAGTGGACAACAAGGAGGAGGAAGGTCTCAATCAAAGCCTAAGTAGAATGGAGGCTGTTTTATCTGCGGGGAAGAAGATCACTGGAAGAAAGACTGCCCTAAAAGAAGACACTACAGACCTAAAGAATCTACAAACGTTGCAGAGGAGCCTAAGCAGCCTCCAGTTCTAACGGTTAGTGAGCCAGAGACCAAAGAAGAATGGATTTCAGATTTTGGCTGTCATTTTCATTTTATATTAGACAGAGATGTTCTATTTGACTTGGAGGAGTTTGATGGAGGCAAGGTTTTATGGCTAACAACACTGAGTGTGAAGTTAAGGGATTGGAAAAATCAAAATTCATAGACTAAATGGTTCTGAAGTGATTCTCACTGGTATTAGATACATGTCAGGCATGGAGAGGAATCTGATATCCTATGGAAAGCTAGAGGAGGTAGGCTGCAGTTATGTAGGAAGAAACTACATCATCCAGTTTTATAAGGATGGAAAGTTAGCACTCTGTGAAAAGCGCAAACATGGATTATACTATCTCCTAGGGAAAGTACTTAAGGCAGAAGGAATTGTGTTTAAAGCTGAGAAGGTAACAAGAAAGAGGAAGTTAAAGAAGGTGACTTTCGAAGAAGACCTTGATCAGGGACCTAGTCAAGGCTTTGACACGTGAAGCACAACTCAGGGTGGAGATTCCTGAAATTCTGAAAACTCAAAAGAAGTTAAATTTAAAGAAGATGGTGTAGTGGCTTATGCTCTAGCTTTTGTAGGAAAGATCGACACAAGGATAAAGGGTGTTGACAAGCAAAGGCAGAAAGGGACACCAAGCAACATGTACCTAGCAGCTAAGGAGGAGGTGGTTCTACCAAAGGAGCACCTAAGCAAGAATCCAATAGATTTGAAGACAAGAATTTTACGTGGTTTTAAGTCTAGCTGGTGTAATCTCTTCAACATGTGAAGAAGGAAGACGCTCCAGGTAACCTCATTGTCCATGTCTCATTCTCGCAGAGACAAGAAGGGAAACAAGTTTGTTTCTGGTTTTCAGTCTAAAAAGACAATGGAAAACTCAAAAGTATAATGAGTTAGAAGGTTAAATGTGAGTGAGTGAATGCGAGAGGGAAGGATATCAGTTTTAGGTGGAGCTGTTTAGCAAAAGGATTTAAGAGAAGACAAGTTACAGATGAAGCTGTGAAGAAGTGTAAAATCAGCAAGAGTTTTCACGAGTTCTCAAAACTAGAAGAGATAAAGCACAAGAAGATAATTCAGAGTTGAAGGATACATGTAATTATCAAGGAGTTGAACACGGATTTGTTTTCAAAAGACGAAGCTGCAAAAGAAGGAAAAGTGTCGTCATTGATTCAAAGTTTCGCGAGTCTAAAATACAGAGAGTAAAATTGTTGCAACAAAGATAGTCCAGAGAGAGTCAAAGGTACCTAAGAATTTCAGAAAAGTTGCGAAGAGCCTTGGAGAATATGCATAAAATTTGTCTACGCCATAGAGAAAAGGAAGAACTGAAGGAGGAGTCATGAACCTCTTGAAGTTTTTGTACCTAAGATGGAGTCACAAGATTGGGAGAAATGCAAAGACAAAGATAGTGACAGAGAAGACATAAGGGACGGATTTCTTCTTACTGGAAATTGCATGAAGCGATGGAGGAAGAAGAGGGTCATGTAGCTTAGGCGATTGTGACAGATTGAGTCACCTGAGGAAGACGTCGTGGACATAAATGGTGTGGCTTCACGATCAAAGCTCAGGAAGAGGAGAGGATTCATGGAGGCTTCGGGTCTCGAAGATGATGATAGCTTTGTGATATAGGTGGCTAATCAAGTCGCCGGTGAGAGCAGCAGGGGAGAGACGGCGATGGATGGAGGTCGGAGAAGCCACGATTAAGGTTTGGCCATGAAGATTCTCGCCGAAATTCACAGTTTTCAGTCACCGGAAAACTCATATGGTTGCGTCCAATAAGGAGAGGCGAAGGAGAAGACATGTCTCGGAGGTCAGTAGTTTCGGGAGTTAGAGCCGGTGATGGTACGGGATTCGAGTCAGAGGAGGAGACACGTCGGTCGTGTGCAGATCGAAGAACGTGTGAAGACACGCGAAGAAGAAGAGCGTGACTTTGGTTTCGTCAAAGGAAAGGGAAAGTGGAATTGTCGTAGAAGGAAGAAGAAGAGCGAAGTGATTTGGGTCCAAGGGAGAGTTTATTGAGATATGGCCCCAGTCACTTATATGGCCCAAGAAGTATAATTAAGCAAAGAGGATATGGAGAAAAGGCAAGATTGAGATACACATCATTGGCTGTATAAGAAGAGAGATTCATGACCTAGAAGTAAGACCTAGAATCAAGAGAACAAAGAGGCAACAAAACAAAGAGACAACAAAACACAGAAGGAGAAAGAGAGCAAAGGAGAAAGAGAAGAGAGAAGAAATAGCATGTCTTCCCGAGTGTTGTAAGATTCAAGTTGTCTTCTTCTTATTGCTCTATTATGTCTTTGTAAATGTTACACAAAAAAGCGCAAGTTAGCGTTTGTGTATTTGATAGTCTTGGTTATAGTGGAGTGTGGGACAAGGGTTTTCTACCTCGAAGAGTACTTGAAGAAATTCTAGGTGAACAATTATCTTATGTTTTATACTGTTTCTTAGTTTCTCTCTAAGTTTATATTATTAGGTTGGAGTAATTCCCTGATAAAATACAAACAGGTGTTTATCTTATACTTGAAGAAATTCTAGGTGAACAATTATCTTATGTTTTATACTGTTTCTTAGTTTCTCTCTAAGTTTATATTATTAGGTTGGAGTAATTCCCTGATAAAATACAAACAGGTGTTTATCTTAAATGGACATAAAATCAGGTGTTTTAGCTCAACTCTATAAAAACTTACATGTGTACATCACAGTTTTAAATTTAATGGCAACACAAATTTAGAATTAATACTTGTAATTAAAATTTAAAAATGTCGTTGGACACTGTTCATCACATTTGCTCAATAATAAACTACCATACCAATAAGTCACACCAGAGAAAACGATATAGGAATCTTAATCTGAAATAATAAAATGATATAGTATAGTTTTAAATTCAAATAATCAAGGGGCTCAATAATTAGTCCGTAGCTAACGTCATCCCAGTGTCGGTTGCTGAGGTGTTTTGCTCAGTGGGGACATCGTTTAATCAAACATATAGTCTCACAATTGATTGTATTGTTTTCTCAGTGGGAAAAAAAGAAGAAATTAACCTTCCTAAAATATCTACTCGGAAATGATGTCTAACAATTGTGGAGGGCTCCCTTAACCTTGTTAACCGTCTTTTTCCTAGCAAAAGTAATTTAGTGACTAAAAATGGAAAGGGTCGTGATATGTGTTTTCGCCAAACATAGACACCAACATATACACAATTTTAAAAGGAAAGTAGATTAATCATATAATATAAACCATCCTCTAATATATAAGTTTTTTTGGGGGTTAATTTGGAAGGGTTTGGGTGTAGACCCAAATCCTGAATCAGTATTTGTTAATATTGATATGACGTAAAATATTTCTTCTATCAAAAATTGGATTAGAATCACGACGAGACGAATCCCAACATTTAACCACTAGTCCACTTGATCCGATAGTGTTTGGTGTGTAAGTTAATATTGCGGTTATACAATCATGTACATTATAAGCAATATAAATGTTTTCGGTTTAAAATATAGTGGAAATAGACTTTTTCGTAAATTCATAGTTTTATAACAGAATCCTCCATGTTGTTGTTCTGAAAACAAAATCAATTTGAATATTATACATTTTTTAATAGGGAAATTTAGGTGAATATGTGGTTTGTAAACCTAAATTAGGAATTGGGTAGTTTAAAAAAGATAATTTGATAAATGAGTGATTTTTATTTCTTTATTTTATTAATGAAAATTAACTTTAAATTAGGGAAATAATTAGTGTTGGTTAAGTATTGTAAAAAAACTTGTTTTAAAAAAAAATCTTAATAAGAAATAATTTTTTGTATATAAAATGCTTTAAAAAAAATTCTTCTAACGTCGTTACTACGATATCAAAAACAATTTTTTTATAATCTAATAGATAGTAATAGTGGGTGGTGTATGATCATGGTGTATTATCATGGTGGTCGGTGTATGGTTGTGGTGGATGGTGTATGATAGTGGTGGATGGTGTATAATAGATAATGTATTTTCATGTGGATGGTGTATAGTCGTGGTGTACAGTGGATGCTAGTGGGGTATTGTGTATGGTTGTGATCGATAATGTACGATCGTGGTGTATGGTGAATGCACTTGGTGTATGGGGGATAGTGTATGATTATGTATGGTTACTACGGTGAATGTTAATTGTTGATGGTGTATAAAAAACAAATACAATTAAACACCGTAGTGAATAATCTTGTTAAAAAAATCTACTAATTGATATTAAACATATTAAATTTACAACTAAGAAACATCATAAACCAGTTTAATTTATTAAAAGCCAATGTTTTAATGAATTGATTTAACTAATTTTTAAATATTAGTTGAATTTAAGGTTAAAAAGACATTATACATGAAAAAACCGCGCATTTAGTAAAGTTTTTTTTTAATAACAATCCATTTAACAAATTTATGTTTTAAAGGTACATGTTTCCCGGCCAAAAAAAGAAGAAGAAGGTACATGTTTACCAATTTAATTTATTAAAAGCGAATATTTTTATGATTTGATTTAATTAATTTTGTAAATGTTGGTTGAATTTAAGGTTAAAAAAGACATCATACATGGAAAAAAACCAGTCATTTAGCAAAGATTTCAATAATCATCCATTTAACAAATATATGTTTTTAAAGATACGTGTTTCCCGACCCAAAAAAAAGGATAGGTATAGGTTTACCCAACTTTTTTCTATTGTCTTCCTCACAAAGAGAGGCAACATTGCAAATACAGTTTAATCGACAAAGAAGATAAACTTAGTGGAAACTAACTGATCGAAACAATTGTGAAATAGTGTGGATATTAATGTTAAATATGGATGTACTTGAACCAATTGATAATAAAGATGTTTGAGTCCGCTTGGAGAGCTTGAGTAGTAGCGAAAACCTGATCGAGACAAGAAAGTTTAACCCGTACGATCACTTGAATTTTCTTAATAAAAGTCCTCGCAGGTTTGGAGACTGGTGAATGGAGTCTAACGTTGTGTTCCTTCTAAAGATAATAAATTAATGACCGCTTGAAAAAATCAATTTGCAGATCGTGTTGAGCTTCTTTATCCGTCTAGGAGAAAGAATCCAACAGGCTATATCCTCAAATAAAGGGGGTGAATTTAGAGCATGATGAGTGAAGAACGCATACCAAACCCGAATCAAATTGCAAGAGAAGAAGAGATCTCAAGAAGACTCAAGATCTGATCTACAAAGCAAACAATCTCACGGAACACCTAACCCACCAACTTTGTAAACGATCTCTGGTAGTAAGTATGTCTCTAAATATGATCAAACACAGAGAAACATGATCTGGTATACGATTTCTGAACCAAATAGAAACTATGCCATGGAGGTGTGGGAGGGTTTGGATGTAAAGAAAGTCATGTTTTGGAAGGAGAAAAGATCCCCGTCCGTGATGTTATTAAAATTTCCCAAAGAAGGAAATCCATACCAAAAGTGGCATGACAAGTAGCTGTTCCTGGAAGACACACTCTTAAGAAGACCATAATAGGGTTTCTTCCTTGTGGAATCAACCAAACACCATCTTGTCAAGCTTGAGAAATTGTTGCCATAAAGGAAATACCAGTTGTTTTCCGACCCAAATCCCCCGTCAAATACAACAACAAACCAATAGAAGTCTAATTGTCATGCCAAAATAATGTCGTCTAGCCAGATTGCAGTTGATAGTATAGATAAGACCGAACAATAGAGAGCAACTTCATTAAGCGCCTCCATATAAAAATAAACTTAAGTAGAAAGTCTCCCTTTAATGATCTTTTTTTTTAACCCAAACTACCTAAAGAGGGCCAGTGACAGCAAAAATAGCCATATAAGCTTCAGTTGGTTGTCTTCTAGCCTTCGTAGGCCTAAACCACCACAACTCTTAGGAGTACAAACTGAAACCCATAAAACTTTAGCACCTCTAGCCGAAGACGATTCTTCATTCCAAAGGCACACATTGCAAATTCGTTCTAGGGGCTCTAGACATACCTTTGGTAGGGAAAATAGCAGCCCAAAAGTTGACAATCCCGTAAAGAACAAATTGAATAAGCTGAAATTTCCCCCCACATAATAGAGCCTCTTAACTGTCCAAGATGACGTATGAGCGATGTCTCGATCCAAAATAAGTTGATCATTTGTGGAGATAACTTGCGAGGTAACAAGGGAAGATCGATGTATTTAACATGTAAAGACCCCATGACCAATCCAAAATCATTTGCTAAGTTAAAAGCTGCAATCGAATTGTTCCCATCCAGAAAAAGGCAACTCTTCCTCAGACTTAAAGCTAGTCTTAATTCTGTTTCAAACCCCTTAAGAATCTCCAAAATAACATATAAAGAACTTTCTGATCCATCGAAGAAAATTAACACCTCGTCAGCAAAACTAAGATGTTTTATTGATGAATCTCGACAGAGCGGGTACGGAGTAAAGAAAAGACTCATAGCTGTCATATCCAATTTTTTAACCAAAATATTCATAGCCAAGATAAATAACGAAGAAGATAAGGATCCCCTTGTCTCAGACTTTTGCGTGTCAATACCTCTTCATCAAAGCTAAACGAGTAATGTGGTGTAGAAATATAGCTCTTGATTAAATCAATGAACATTTCTGGAAAGTGAAAGGCTTCCAAGATATTCAATATCAAACACCACCTTAGTGGTGTCAATATGAAGGCAACCGCTCGTAATAGGAACATCCTTGTAAAAATTTGTAACCAATTTTGATGACAAAAGGACATTCTCACAAGGGAGTCTTCCTTTGAAGAAACCGACTTGATTACGTTGTACATCATCACTTGTGATGAGCCTTAATCTAGATGCCAATATCCGAAATATTACTTTGTAGATGGTGTTGCATAAGGAGATTGATCTAAATTCGGAAAGACAGGCAACACCCGATAATTTTGGAATTAAAGCTAGAACCGTAGTATTTACCTGCAATAATCACATATGCTCCCACAATATCCCAAGCATTTGTACAAAACTCAGCTGAAAATCCATTTGGCCCAGGTGCCTTTTGGGCAAGGAAAATATTGTAACTTTTATCAGTTTGTCTGATGGAATTTCTTGCGGGAGCTCACTAACTGGGCCAGTACACAGAAAAGGATGAAGATCTCTAATAAAGTCAACTGAGAAAGGCTGAACATCTGCATTAGGCATACCGAAACATTGAGTGTAATACTCAATTATCAAGGCCTTCACATCCCCTGGTTCCAAGTTCTTCAAGTTGTTATTGTCTTTTAGGTAGTGAATTACGTTTCTGGACAGATTAGCCTTCACCAACTTGTGGAAAAAACCAGTGTTGGTTCCCCCTCCTTCAACCATTTTATTCTCGATTTTTGTTTGAAAAAGGATTCATCCGCAATAGCAACCGTTCAAGAGACTCTAGCAAGCTTTTTCCCCAAAATAATACCTGAGAAGGACTAACCAAAACCCGAGCTTGAACAAACTCCTATTTATAAAAAATTGTCTTTGTCATGGATTGAATGTTGCTGAATGAGTTTTGGTTCAAAGCTCCGCAGCAAGCCTTTGCTGCCTTTAACTGTTGATAAAGAATAAATAATGGTTGAGCTGGAATGATTAAACCTTCCCAAACAGTAGTAAGCAAACGGTAATAATCAGGATGTGAGGTAAAAAAAACGAAGGTGAACCTTGTTTTTCGTCTTATAAAAAAATTGGACAAGGAAATGAGACATGGTGAGTGATCGGAACTTCCTGCAGTGTCGAACCAAACATTAAAGTCTGGAAACTCATCAAACCAAACTTCATTAATGAGAGTTCTATCAATTTTCCTCGTTTATGAGTTTTTTATACCCGTGTTGCTCCAAGTGTCAAAGCATCTCCGAAATGATAAATCAAATAGTCTAGTAGCAGTCAAGCAATCTCGACATGATGTCATTCCATTCAAAGGAATCTCAGAAGGGGAGATGGAAAAAGCTTTGTTTAAAGGAATGACTTGGTTTAAATCTCCAACAACCAACCAAGGTAATATTGTAATAGAGGAGATTGTGCCAAATCACAAGTGAGATTCCACAAATAAATCCTATCTATTTTAATATTCATGGTATTAACAAAGGCGACTGTAAAATACTAATTAAGTATTGGTTAAAAAACTCCGCATATAGCCATATGATCGTTCTTAGATAAACAAAAACCAAGAGAAAAGCTTGTGAAACCACCACAATGCGGCCCTTCTCAGCCTCATCAAACTAATTAGCATAAGAAAACCCATCATGGTAACATCTTAGTTAAAAGACCCTCCATATTGGACTGCTTCACATGTGTTCCACCGTCTTATTGAAATTTTTCTTGTTCACCATTGAGACCTCTTACGTTCCAAAAAAGCACTTCAAACATATCCAAAAAAGAGTGCAACAACACTTAGGCTATATGGTTAGGGACAATCCGTGCGGGAAAAGATCCCTTAGAAATCGAGTATGCAGCTGAACTCGAACTCATAGCGCAGTTATGAAAACTTGCAACTTGATTATGCTTGCCCTTGACTGGAGAAGAGGTCAGCAGAAGAAGAGCTTGTCTTGGTTTCTTGTGGGCCTTCCTCCTTGCAAAAACTGTGATAAACTCAGGAGCCTCAACCTCCAAGAAAGCAATTCTTTTTTTTAATAATATGTTGGTCTACCTTAATAATATCCTCTTCTTTACCAAACTGTGAATTAGTAATAGGGATGAAAAACTGCTCAAAACTGATTGGACGTTAATTGTTAGGCTTAGAATGTCTAACAACCCTTGTCCACCCTTCTGAGTTACTTGCATCCTCACAGCCTGACGGCGAAGAGGGCAAGCTCTAGGATTGAGGCTCAGGAGACTTCCTTGCAGCCGAGAAAGATGAGGAATTGTTCTCCGACTGAGTGGGTGCAACACTATGTCCTTTAGCGGAGCAATCCTTGACTGATCTTTAACAACTACTGCCTCTGAGTTTTGTATTGAAATTGGGCAGAGAAGCTAGAGGTGTTTAAAATCACCACATGAAGCACATTTGGGATGTAGTTTCGAAAAATCCGTATCAACTAACAAAACATTGCCAAATTTGTCTTTGACTCGAACTTTCGAAGGATGCTTCTTTTCCAACACCAGTACGACCTTCAGTTTGATAACACCATTGGTACATGGACCAACCTTTGCGAATTATGAGTGCATTTGAAATCCGACACCTGAAGACATAGTGCTTAACCCAGCCAATGACCATAATTCTGGCGGAATCAAACCCATATAGGCGCGTGAACCAACTTCATAGGAGAACGTTTAGGGTTAAAACCTTAAACCCTAAAATTATAAACGCTAAAAACGGTTTTAAGCCATAAACCCCTAAAATATAAACCATAAAACCTTAAAACTTAAACTCAAATACTTATAAAAACTAAAACCCAACCCTATAAATTTTTAACCCTAAATCCCAAAATTTTAAACCCTAAATGTTACAAATCAGATTGGGTTATTACCCATTTAAAACTTTAAGTTTTAATTTAAAGTTTAAAATTTAAGGATTTAGAGTTGAAAATTTGTAGGGTTGGGGTTTAGTTTCTAATAAGTATTTGGGTTTATGTTTTAAAGTTTTATGGTTTATATTTTAGGGGTTTAAGACTAAAAACCGTTTTTAGGGTTTAGGATTTTAACCCTAAAACTAATATTCTAAACCCTAAAACCTTATAAAATATTATAAAACATTTTATAATTTATTTTATAATTTCTTGCATTTTGTAAGTATCTATTTATGAGTTTTATTCAGTATCTAAGACCAAACTGATTTGAGAGAGAAAATTGAAGGTAAAACTAGAATTACAAATTAATTTTACACATTGGTTAAAGTTTGTGTATTAACCTGGAAAAGAAATCTACTTGATGTATTACTATGACAACACATAATGTTTATGCATTTTTTTGGCAGACAGACAATAGTTGGTGTATTTTTTGGGATTTTTCCCAAAAACAGAAACTACACAAAAAATGGTATTTTTGAAATTTTCTCTTAGCTCTGTGCTTTAGAGTTGTTTATTTATTATTTTACAGTGTCAATTTTCACCACGTCTTTCAAAATATTCAAGTTGATGTGGTTTCACACGGCTAAAAAACTTATTGTTGATTTTTCAAATAAAGTAGAATGAAATTCGACATGTCGAGTGATTGATCATATCACTTTTGTGACAAGTGTGTAGAGAAATTTACCATCTAATAATATTGTTTAATATTGTGAGAGGTCTTACGATTTTGTAAGAAATCCTAACAACTGATGGGAGGATTTTTCAATCTTTTAAAAACAAATATTATGCACTAGGTTTGGTGGTGTAGCTTTTGACCTTTTTTATTGTTATATTGTTATTTATATTGGTTTAGTTTAAATTGAATATTTGTTTAATATTAAAATATTTTAAATTTAACTGATTTTCTAAGAATGTATTTTAAATAATTATTTTGTATTTTAGTGTGGGGTGCTATCTAGTATAATACAAACGAGTATAATTATAATTGTAAACCGAGTTAATATAAAGGACAAAGACAAATGGCAATTAACCAATAATGTACCTGTTTGTAGATGGTAGCTTACAAGAGTTTTTCTTGGGGAAGGCAAGTACGTGTTCGTTAAAAAGATTGCAAAAGTCTTCTCCAACTCTATCCTTAGAAAAATAAATAACTTGAATAGTGGAATTAGAATACTTTTGTTCATAACCAGTAAGAATAATTCACATACTATTTATTTAGTTCAAAATTATTTAGGACATGGTTTGCTGGTGAATTACTGAAAACGTCCACTAATGCGAAATTTGGTCGACTAATCACTGGAATTAGTCAGTAAACCAGTTTAGCTAACTTTCAGTAATATTTTTATTCTTTTTTTTCTCTATTCATTTTAACACTAAGAATACATACCACCTCCAACTATGACCATTTCCAACCATTACAGTAATTTTAGTAAGACACAATATATATATATATATATATATATATATATATTGATTTAGGAATACTTAAGATTTTTCTTTCCAAAATCTTACCAAAGGAGGTAAGAATACCATAAATTTTTGGTTGTCAGTTTTTTCCAATCATTTCAGATAGATTTTCAAACTCGGATTTTTGTGATGAAAGATGAAGTACAAATTACTGCAATTTGATTTCTAGTTCCTTTCTTTTCACTTTACAGAAAAAAGGTTTTAAACTTGTGGTTCCGAAAAAATTTAGTTGTCAGTTTTATTTCTAGAAATATCTATTGATCAACTATTGTAATCTCATCCAGTTTTATGATTTTATGTTTTTAATAATACTATAAGAAAACCTAGTAAAAACAATAAGTATTGTTACCAACTAACAACTTTGTTTAGTCGCTAATCAATCTTATGCAATTGATAATTACTAAATAGCATACTTTTGATTTTGATAGTAGCGGATGATATCACAGTTTGGTCGTTTTAAATATCTATGTTATGGCATCATTAACATTTTAAAAATCAAACCGGCCATATCGTTTCATGATTGACAATTCTAGAAAGAAAAAATATTCAGAGGTTAATTAATCAAGTTTCTGTAGACAAATTTTTTTTATAAATTAATAATAATAAAGTACAAACATATAAGTTTTGACAGTAAGTAATTTAGTAACAAGCAAATAACCTTACTAGCCCAAAAAAAACTCTCTTTCTTTTTTTGTTTGATCTTGCCGTGTTTGTTCTGATCGGTGCTAATAATTTTAAACTACTGATTTCGGTTAGATCTTCATTTTTTTAGTTTGTCTCTCTCTATTTATCTGTTTTCCTTTGTTTTATATTGATAATTTTAAATTGGGGAGTCTATGCTTTTTCGGCAAGATATAAAAGAGGTCGGTTTCGATTAAGGTTTAGATCGAGACATGCATGTTCTGATCCTTTCGGATTTGCATATTATTCAAAGGTTCATTGCTACGGTTCATCTTGCGGAGCCATCGATCCGATTTAACTTTTTACGGCGGAGTTGTCAGGTCACGTCAATGGAGATTTTGGGATATGGATTAGCCTTTTTATAGTACCTAAATTTCCTTTGTTTGAGTTTATTTCCACTTATACCCGGTGGATTTCTATTGTGGTCGGTGACATCAAAGCTTTCTCTGGTTCGATATGGCACTGAAGGCGCTATCATGTGAAGACGATATGTCTCTTATTTTTGCGTGTAAGCCCGATTGAGGCTTCTCCTGTTTGCATGTTATTGGGGTTGGAACGACGATGATAGTTTAGGTTCTTTCATGATGCGCTCAACCTTATTGTGTGTGGTTGGAAAGTAGATTTGACCCAGGTCTATAGCAGTTGTAGATTGCAGTGTTTTTTATTGAAAGACAGACAAAATTATTATAAAGGGGTCTTTAGTTGTTTTCGACAAATTTCGAGTTTTTGGTTTTGCCCTTAGAATTTATGGAGTTTAAATTGGATTTAGATCTAAATTAAAGGATTTTAGTTGTTTAGTTAAGTTAAAATTTGTTTGTACTATTTGTAATCTCTACTTTTAGACTATGGGGTTAAGTTTGTAACCGCTAGCTGTTTCGTGCTGTGATTTTTATGAACAAAATGTTTTTAGTGAAAAAGATAAAAATAAATAAAGTGGTGACCGGTGAGGTTTATTTATTTTTATTGTAACCGCTGGCTGCTTCTTCCGCACATCTCTCTTTTCTCATAATTTGTTCTGTTTCTAATTGTATACATTACTTATCAAAATTATTTATATACACTTATTTTATGTTTTTAATAAAAATTATAATATTTTCTGTTTTTATCTTTGATTTTGGTAACATTTATGTCTTTAAGTTTATTACTAGTTTATGTCAGTATATAAATATTGTTTTCATTTTAATTTTTAATTACCAATGACAACATTATTTATTTACATTTTTGAAATAGTGTTGATGTACACTTGATTAATCATTTTTAATAAATATTATACATTTAAATTTATTTGAAAATTTATAATAATTTTTTTTGAAACAGAACTTTTTATAAATAAGAAAATTTAGCACTAAAATAGTGTATCACTAAAATTTTGTATTAAATGTAGTGCAAAAAGTGGTTTGTACTATTTTAATATCAAATATAGTATTGGGTTGGCAATAATATTGTACTAAAATAGAATTTGGAGTATGATTTAGTGCTGGGTTGGAAATGGGAAATCTTTAACTCAATTTGAAAAGGCAAACCAAACATAGAGAGACTTATACAAGTCATAAATTATGTTTTACTCCAATAAGGCATTATTATATTTAAACAAATATGGCATTGTCTAATTGAAAGTATGACACTGAAATTCAAAGGGGTTTGGCTCCACCTAAATTAATAATAAAGATTTGATGCAGTGTTTTCAAATGCGAGATATCATCTACCAAATGTATTTTTCGTGTTGAACAAGCCCTCTTTCATGTGAATAGTTCTACATGATTATGAATAAGATAATCATTCTTCTGTGGCTAGTCTTATTTATTTTATATTAACCAGAAAAGAAAAAATAAAAAAAGCAGTCCCCCTTCAAAACTGTCTATAAATTTCCCCCTTTTCGAATCACGTATCAGTGTCAAAGTTTGTTATCCCCAAGCTACATATACTTTCTTTGAGTATTTCTATATTCTTGTTTTTGTTATAGCACAATAGATATCTATATTCAAATTCAATATATATATATATATATATATATATATTATTTTTCTTATAAGAAAATGGTGTGTAAATCAGAAAATTCAAACCGAAAATTGAAATCAAAGGAGAGGCAAAGGAAGGGATTATGGTCACCTGAAGAAGATGAGAAGCTTAGGAGTCATGTCCTCAAATATGGTCATGGATGCTGGAGTACTATTCCCATCCAAGCTGGTAACTTTATTATAACTATATATACTAAGATTTTTTTTCATCTTATAGTTAAGTGGTTGGTTTTAACCGCATATTATAGGATTGCAGCGGAATGGTAAAAGCTGTAGATTAAGGTGGATTAACTACCTAAGACCTGGACTTAAGAAGGGTTTATTCACTAAAGAAGAGGAAACTAGTCTTCTCTCCCTCCACTCCATCTTGGGTAACAAGTAAGTCATTTAACTATTATTACTCACTCTTTTTCAAAATTATGTGTGGATTTTAATTGCAACTTTTTGTAATTGTGGTAACAAGATGGTCTCAGATATCGAAATTTTTACCCGGAAGAACCGACAACGAGATAAAAAACTACTGGCATTCTTATCTGAAGAAAACAGTAACTTGTATACAACATGAAACCACAAGAACCCCTCAAACACCTTTAATCGCAAACTCACTTGAGGCCTCGGAATGTACAACCACAAGATCTTCGTTTATCAATGTTGGAGCGTCCTTTAATACCCCAATCCCAACTTTTGCGCCAAGTATAGTTTTCTCTGAGTGGTTAGATCACAACTTAGTCATGGATCAATCACCTCAAAAGTCTAACTACGTTCAAGATCTCGTTTTGCTGGAAGAGAGAGGATCTACTACCAGTTCGTATTATTTGGAAAACAATTCTTTGGTGGATGATTTTGTGCGAAATTCAGAATTTTGGATGGAGGATGGAATATCTCAGATTGAGTTCTGCAATTCATTTTCCGACAATTTTTTGTTCGAAGGCCTGGACAGTAAGCACCGGTAAATGTAAATGTGAAGAGGTCTAAACTAAAAAAAATACTATAGTAATAGTTTGTTGTTAATATAAGTAGAAAAGAATAAAGGGTAGACAACACATACGTTTGTTATACTATATTCTACTATTTCCAACACATACCTTTCTTATGTATATGTAATTATTTGAAATACTAATAGTAACAGTGTAATAAAAACCCATTCACCTAACACAGATCCGTGTCTAACCAGTGTTTAACTTTGGAAGAAAGGATAAGAAAACAAAGGCTACATATAAGAAGATCAAACTGGGATCAAACTTTTTTCAGCATAGAAAACAAAATCTTGGAAACTTAACAGTAAAAATATCCAGGGTTATAAGAGAATTGAGCTTTATCCAGAAAGAAAGATGATAAGACATGAAAAGGGAGTTACATGCCGGTGAAAGTCTTCTTTCCAATGGCGGAAGAACCGGCAGGTATGACCTTCAAAACGTTGAACCAGACAGTCTTGGACAAAGGCCTGCATTGGCCAATGATGACATGGTCTCCTTCCTTGACACGGAAGCAAGGAGAGACATGAGCAGGGATGTTGGAGTGCCTCTTTTCGTACCTCTGATACTTTTTTACAAAGTGGAGGTAATTCCTTCACACGATGATGGTCCTCTGCATTTTGGCGCTGTGGCAAGTACCAGCTAAGATACGTCCTCTAACCGAAACAGTTCCAGTGAAGGGATATTTCTTGTCAATGTAAGCTCCTATTCCACACAACACAAACACCTCAGAATCTAGCCTAAAGAGATAGATACCATTCCACTACAGATTTAAAGAGACAAACCTTCAATGGCTTCACGAGGAGTCTTAAATACCATTTAGAATTTATATCATTTAGAATAATGATGCCATTCTCTATGATGTAAATAT